>BQNB010003225.1:0-88141 GCA_026074375.1 Tanacetum coccineum
TATATATATATATCTTTTAGAGTGAATTTTCCTTAGGGAATTTTCTTAATTGCTCTTGTGGTAATATATCGTATATTTTATAGTGTATTTTATTCAACATCAAAAAGCTTTCTAGGTTTGTCTTCTGTCTCCGAAATAAATGGTCCATTTATTGATGGGCGAACCACTAGGCAAATTATCAAGTCGATGCTCATATAACTGCATTTTGATACTTTCACTTTTCCCTTCGTAGAGCAGATCATGAATTGAAAAAGTTCTATCTGGGCAAAATGCTCATTTTTTATAGATTTCCCTTCATTTAGGGCACCAATCCCGACTTCTCCCGTTGCTATAGTATAATAAGAGATATGCGCCTACCTTAAAGTCACCTATCAACACTCAAGCCTGTTCATCCTGCTTTCTTTCCTTTATAAGACTGGAAGAGATAGAAGGCTCACGATGGTCTTTTGGATGCTGGGGTTTCGCCCGATAAAAAGTTTAATTTTTTCAAAAAAACAAGCCCGGTGCAACGTACGGGTATGAACGCCTCGTATTATAAAAGATTCAGTCCTAATATTTATTGTAGAATCTTAATGATTAATGCATTTATATATATAAAGTCTATTGTGTGCAAAATTTAGTCTTTTCAACATCTCATCATCCCCTTAACAAACTTTATAGTTTCAGTTATAAGAAATGCAAAAGCCTCTTATGATCAATGCTATTTATAAAGACTCTTCATGTCTCCATTATGCGTCACTGTTTAAACTTCACCCATTAGGATGTGCAAACATATACATCCAAATAACTTTTGACGAAAATAACATGTATCGAAGCCGTGATGGTCTTGAAGGCTCGAAGCCTAGCATGTATCACAACTGAAATATAACATATTCATCCATTTATATGAGACAGATCACAAACCCATTAACCTATGAACCACATATCACTTTCTAAACCTCACACAATCAAAAATCATAAACCCATGAACCACATAACCTTTTAAATTCGGTATAACCTACCTATACCCAGTTTCACTCGCTGTAAAAATGCAACCCGCCGGATATAAGGTAGGACCTCGTCAGAAAACGATGACGGATCTACATATCTGTTTTACCTTATTTACCTTTCACGTGGTTATAAAGAATTAGATCATTCGAAAACAAAACCACTGATACTCGACAGCAACACCTGATACTAATACACGAGCAACACCTCATACTTGAATACGATGGTACATGAGCAGATTGGTTGAAAGTTTATACCAGCCGCTCTGTGTTTTTGTTTTTTGTTTTATGGAGGCTGATAGGATATAAAGATAGAGCCCGGTTTATTTATTTTCTTTTTATGGAGGCGGATCTGTTTGTGTGGAAAGGAGGTGAGTTGTGTAGGTTATTATTATGAAAAGGAAGATAAAGTGAGGGTTATGTAGGTTAGTGGAAAAAGAAAGTGTAAAATCCTTTAATTTTCATTTTCTTTATTAATTAAATTTCATTGAATTGTCATTTAAAGGGACTAATTTATACGAAGGCTCATAAATTGATATATTGTACACATGATTATTGATGGGCCCTCTCATTTTCAAGTTGAAAAATACAAGATTTGGGGTATATGAATTTTAATTGATATGTTGGGACATCTGACCCATAACTTTATACCTAGAATTTTGGATTTTTTTTATCACGCAAACTTTGATTTGATGAGTGACATGTTTTAAATTCTGAAATAGTGTTATTGCATCATGAATCTTTAACAAAACAAAAGGCAACCTGAACAAAAATCAGATGAATTGTAAGTACTGATTCATGTTTATAAAGTGATGATATAAAATGTCCAGGTGTAAAAGTGATGGCATCGTAATATGTTTTTGTTCAAATCAAAAAATATAAAATTTACATGAGTTCTAAACAATGTTCTTAGGGGCGAATAACAAGCACACGATTTGCATCATTGAAATAGAAAATTAGTTTACTAACATTACTGTGATATAACTTTAAAACAACATAGCTACATACTAAATTATCAACAAAATGGATCATTAATAATGTTTTATAAATAAAAGGACTTTACTTGCTTTTAATTAATCGAAACAAGCAATAGAAGATACGGCTGAGTCACGGTACAAAGGAAATTAGTGTATAGACATGGTGGTGATGATACACATGACTACATGTACGAGATAATATTTAAATTTATATGTTCCAAATGATATCTTTCGAGATTAAAAGTTAAGTTGAGAAATTTAGATCATGTGCGAGAAATATATATAGTTAGATTTAGAAGTATAATATTACTATTAATTTAGTAAGTTTAGGTGTGTTAAGAAAAAAGAAAAACCTTAATTTCTTTTTCATGTGCGGTGTGGAAATCGTAGAGGGGGGTGAATACGTTTTCCTTTTAAAATCTTAAAAATGTTTTGTGTCAAATCACCGATCAAGCGTGATATAATATGAAGAGTGTTTATATAAATTCTATACCAACAATACATATTCACATCAATGTTCACATCAATCCATGACACAAACACAATCAAAACTATATAAGAAACACAACACACAATTGCAAATATAAATATAGAGCGATAAATGCAAGTATAAATGTAAAGAGATGAGTAAAAGAAAATGCAAACCGGACACGATGATTTATAGTGGTTCGGTCACGAAGCACATCTTCGCCCTACTCTACTCCCCGAGCACCAAACTCGAGAGTTATCTTCACTAGTCGACAAGCTCCCTTTTGGCGGAGAAAATCGTACAGAACGTTGCTTATATCAATTTTCGACACTAAGCTAGATGTCAAGTTCTAATCTTAGCTAGAACCAATCTATCACGACTTCACAACTTCTTCACTACTTACACGACTTCACAACACAACTTCACAACTACACAACTTCTTCACTTCACAACTTCACTTCACAACTTCCCTACACTTCACAACTTCACTACACTTCACATCTTCCCTACACTTCACAACTTTACATCACCAAGACACTACCAAGATCATCATGATCTAACATACCTTCTTATGATCACCATGATCTAACTATTACACAAGTTTGGAATACATGGACTCGATCTATACATTGTGAATGTAAGACATGTCACGAATGCACTAACTAAACTACATAACTTCGCATCTTGATGATAGCGAGAGTTCTTCTCTTGCACTTGAATGGATGGATGATTGGATCACATTTAAACAAACTTATAACAAGTTAAGTGATCAAAGAAAAAGGTTTGAAAGAAGAGTTTAGATCTGAGAAAAACTATGTGCAAAGAGGTGAGAAAATCTGTGGAAACAGTCCACTATTTATAGGGAAAAATATTAATTTTTTATTTGGGCGGTCCCCTTAATTATACAAGGGCGGTCCCCTTAATTATGGCCGGTCCCCTTAATTAATTAAGGGGGCCGCCCATTTTTCAGACGCTCCCTTTTTTGTCTTTTTGTGGGGAAGGTTTTTCTGGAACTTTCTAGCCGTTTTTGGGTAGAAAATTTGAATTCAAAATGTTTATTTTGAATAAAACATTTCTTATAAATACAAAAATGTTTTGTATATGTTTTTTAAAAATGTTTGTCCCATTTTATAAAAAAATGTAAGGTTTGGAAAAATAAAAAATTTCTTTGATCATTCAACAAATTAAAGTTTGTTTGTTCATACCTTTAGTGATTTACGTCGGGTGCGAACTTAAATTTGTTGTTGAAGAAAACATGAGACGTCGAAAGATGTTGACGTATGAATTGATGATTTGTGATTACGAGTAACTTAAGCACTTTACGTTATGTGTTATAAGTTACATGTTTGTCATCACCAAAACATGAAGAGAATGTATAGATTAAATATCGTAATGTAATATTTCTACCAACAATCTCCCCCTTTTTGATGATGACAAAATATGTAAACTATAACTCATAGTAAAATGTATAAGTTACTTGTTTACACTTCTTCTCCCCCTTTTGTCGAAACAAAAAGGTGGACTCCTAGACGAGACTTTAACTACACTTCAACTCTTCAATCAAAGAGGCGAGCTTGCATCATCCTAAGTGAAGTCTTGATTCTATCAATCCCTTTTAAACAATGACATCCCTTGAACATTGACTCAAGCGGATCCATGGATCAAATTAGTTGCAAACTCTTAACCTACATCAATGGTTAGTTTCGTGCAACAAAGAAAAAAAATATAGGGATGAAAAACACATATCAAAAAATGTGTAGATGTCTTAAACGGTTGCAAACGTAATGGCTTGGACATTTGAAAATGCTCCCCCTTGGTGTGTGTTCCCCCTTGATTGGGGCATCAAGAAATCGAGTAACGAAAAAGTGCTACAAAACAAAGTTAGTAGAAAAATGCACATATATATAATGATGATGATAGATATATATGCAAGACACTTAGTGGGGAACAAATCATGTATGTTTTAGGTATATGCACTCTAAAGTGTGGCACTAAAGACAACAACCTAAAAAAATGATGAATGCTTAAGACATGGAAATGTTTAGGAACAAATGATAAGATTCGACCGACACATGCTTAAGGGCTAAGACTCGATCAACACGTTCCTTATGGTATCATCATCTAACCAAGATAATGATGTGGATTTAAATAGACTAATGGTTTTATTGAGAAATTACTTAATCCTTAAGTTTCTTTGTTAAGCATTATGTATGCTTTTCATGTTTGGGGTGTTTAAGGATAAACATTATCGTAAGACTCTAGGTCGAACTAAATGTTGATGATAAGGATGATTTGTTGAGGAAACATAAATGAAGAAGGATGAGCGTGGATGGAAAGGGAAGGTGTTGACTATAGGTTTGTTAGGTGTTTGGTAGGTTTGAAGAGTGAGGTGATGAGAGAATGTTGTTTTGTTGTTGGGAGAGATGTATGGCTAAGAGGTTTAATAGGTCTTGTAGTTGATTAATGTCATCAACTAGGCTTTCACTACTTGGAGATATAGGTGGTGTATGTTGAGTTTGGTTGTCACTTTGAGGTGGAGATTGAGTGTGAGTAACATGTGAATTGATGGGTGAGATGGGAAATAGAGGATGTGAGGCAACTTGTGGTGAAGTGAGAGTGTCCTTAATGTAAGGATTTGGTAATTCTTGATTGTGGTGATTGTTTTCTTGAGATGGTTCATGATGAGAAGTGAGTGGTTTTGGCATTAGTGTAGATGAATTTACATTGAGCTCATTGGAAGTATTACAAGGGTTTAGTTTCTTCCTCCAAATAGGTTTTACGTTCATTTTGGCTACCTTTGATGGTTTGGATGTAGGTTTGTTAGAGGATGTCATTGGTGAGGATGATTGTGATGATGATGATTGTGATGAGGAGATGTCATTAGTGAGAATGTTAGTAGATGGTTGTTAATGTTGATGATCAAAGGTGAAAATGTGAAAATGGTGGAACATTATGATGACTCAACAACACTTGAAGGTTGAATATCATCTCTGTGTTCTTCACTTGCCAAAAAACAGAAATGAGCAAATGAAAGACACGATATTGTGATGACTCAACAACACTTTGAAGATTGAATATCTTCTTTGTGTTCTTCACTTGTTAAAAAGTGGAAATGATTGGATGAGACGCATTTCATTATGAAATTTACTTGACTTTTGACAACATAGGCACACATGCTTATGAGTGTCGGGATATGAAAAGGTTGCATTTGGGAGCACTAGGAGATGATGCGGAAAGCCATTGGGTGATGGGTTTATTAGGGTCTTCATTTGTCAGTCAATGAAGAGTGTTTTTGGTGTATAATGTGATTTTTTGGTTTCTTTGATGGTTGAATATCATCTTTGTGATCTTTACTTGTCATCAAGCGGAGATGAACAAATGAAAGAGCACGATATTGTGATGGAACTCAACAACTCTTTGGAGATTTAATATCTTCTTGTGTTCTTCAATTTGTTAAACAGTGGAAATGATTTGATGAGATGCATTTCATTATGAAATTCATTTGCATTTGACAACATAGGCACACATGCTTATGAGTGTCGGGATATAAGTTTGAGATGCATTTTATTACAAAATTCAATTGCTTTTGACAACATAGGCACACATGCTTATGAGTGTCAAGATATAAGGATGAGACGCATTTCATTACGAAATTCACTTGTGGGGAATGGTTACATGGTGAATCTTCTTGTGAGAAGTGACGGGTGGATGAATCGAGGTTGATAGTAGTAAGGATGATTTGGGTTTTTCATTTCACTTTGGTGATTTGGGGATGTACTAGAACTAATGATCACTAACAAGAGTGAATAATAGTTATGAGGTTTGAGTGTATGGTAGAAGTGTATCTTGTGGTTTCTAGTGAATAAGAATCACCTATGTGAGTTCTTGAGAGTGTTTGGTTAAAGGATATATGTGAAGATGTGTGTTTTCCCTTCCCTTTTAATTCGTGCTCATCCGGACATAAGTTGTGGAATAAAAAGAATAAATGAAGAGAAATAACGACGGAAGCGATGAGCTTGACAATTTCATGATGGATGACGGTTAGCATACGATGAACTTCATCCGCGAAGTTATGTAGCTCTTCTCGAATATTGCGATTGTTCGTAGAACAATCACACAACGAGGTACGGGGTTGTCTTAAAGGTGGTAACGGAAATGTGGACGGAAGATATTAACCATCTATATAATAATAGAGGCATGATTAAGGTTTTTGTGAAACGACTTAGACATGAACAATAAGTGACATTTTAATTTGCATTTCGCGAATTAAAAATGCTTAAACATTTCGGATGAAATGATTAAGTTGTCGAGATTTATCGGAATGTATTTAATAGTAACAAGACTATTAAAATGAGAATGACACGTTTATGAGATTTGTTTCATCATTCCTAGACCTAGACAAAAAAAATTAAACGGTTCACGTTTGAGTGGTTTGGTGAGGATGCCAGCGATGTTGTCTAGATTGACTAAGGAAAAGCCTAATTTCTACGTGCTTAGTGTGTACTCCTAATGAGATACAAAGTTTATCGATGTATACTATCATTAGGCATATTTAGGAAGAGCCATTTAATCAAATTAGAGAATGAATATGAGACTATCACTAGTGGTGCTCAATTCAGGCTAAACACGACCATTTTTACGGGTTATACACCGAACCCAACTTCACTCTTGGAAGCAATTCAACCGTTAGGTCAAATTGAATTTCTAGTGCAATAGATTCTCCAGTAGTCATTCTCATGTTAGACAAAATAGAATTCTTATATTTGCCTAATGAAGTGTAGCAAAGATAAAATTTGTATTATCTTTTCATAGAGGACCTAACATGACTCAACTAACATACTTTAATTCCGGTTCGCATAATCCTAATCAAGATGTGTGGAATTCTAAGATAAGCGTAAGCAAGATGTTTTAATCTTTTGTTCAAGATCTATAGGTTGTTTGATTTCGATTACATATTGCTTGATTTAATGGATGTCTTATATTTAGTCATCTTACATGTGTAGTTGTCACATGTGATATTTAACGTGTTTGGTTTTTCAAAAGCCAAGAGATGTGTTTATTTGTGACAATGAGAAATATGTTATATTAAGAGTGTTTTTAAGAATTCTCCATTTCATGCCATGTGAAGTGAATCTCATCAATATTATTTATCTTAATTGACTTTGTGATTCTTTAATGATAGATGTTTGAAAAGAGACACATTTTAACTTTTTAAAAAAATATACTTCTTTAAAATTAATATTTTTATCAATGTTGTATATCATAATTAAATAAGTATTTGAATAAATGTATTTTTACTTGTTTATGCATTGATACATATTTTGATAGGTTATTTTTCAATTCTAATAACTTATATTTTTCAAATGATATGTAGTGTATTTTCTTACAACCATAGGGCTTAGATCAGCCCTTCTTATTATATTAGTAAGATAGGTTGCTTGAGCACAACCATTTATGCTATGAAAAAAATAAGATGCATATGATATATATTATCCTTTATCAATCGTTTAATACGAGAAGTCTATAAAACCATTAAACATAATGTTTCCCAAACATCATGTTATCCTAGGTGAATAAACAAGAATATTATTTTTATTTTAGAATTTAGTTAAAAGTGAATTTTAGCTATGAGTTGTGCTTTTATGTTGTATGAGCAAAGTTTACATATATTGTTAATTTGCTTGTGTTTGGTTTTTCAGAAATGACACATTTATCAATTGCATTGCAATGTAAATTGCTTGAATATTTCATACGAAACATCTAAGTCATCAATCCTACTTCATTGTGTATTTGATGCGTGTATTAAACATATTAGTATAATATTTGGAACACAACCATTGGAAAAGAAGACTCAATATGGCTTCATCAACAAAAGTGTAATTTATGATCCGATGCATATTCTTTTCATTTAGAAAATATTCTTTTCATATCAATCTAGTGTGATTTAGTATGTAAATCCAAGATAATATCTCTATATATTGATATATTCTTGAAGCTAAACAAATAAGAATCCAATTTCATGCCCATACACGAAAACTTGTCAATTAGATTCAATAAAGATATCAATCAAGGAAAATAGCATGGATTAAATGGACCACGACTCTCGCGTTCCAAGAAAATGGTGGGTTAGGTATCTCTAGTTTGTATGCTTTAAATAGGGCGCTCCTTTCAAGTGCGGTTTGTGAGATTTATTTCTAGAGACAATTCCATGTGGTGTCGTTTTTTTTTTTTCGAATCTTGTCTATGCATGGGTTCCAAGGTTTCCTTCTTCCATCCACTTTGGTATTCGACTTGGCTTCAATTATTTAGGAATTCATTCGCTTAAAGTCGAGGAGTAGATTTGGTATCCCATTGGTAGCATCCATGTGGGTAATGGGCTGCGCACTAATTTTTGAACGGAGGTTTTAGATCGGCGATAATACATTGTGTGTCTTTGTTTCCTGCATTTTTCGCTTGAAACTAATAAAGATAGTTTGTGGCTGTGAAACTGTCTTCTGTTTTACTTCGTCTCCTTCGTTCGTCCAGTTAGAGGTGGGTCTGAAAGTTCGCAATTATCTCTCCTCCAAGAGTACATAGAAGGGTCGATTTTGTCTTCGTTGGAGTATAGGTGGGTTTGGACTTAAATTGGGGAAGGTCTTTTGTGTCAAAGATGTGCGAATCGTCTTGATGATGTTTTTATTCCATAAGCCTTTCGCTACAAGATGGATTAAGTATGTTACGATAAAACTTAATGTCTTCGCTTGGAAGGTCAATTTGAATCGTTTACAACTCGTGTAAACTGCAACATCGTGGGTTATTGGTTTCGGATCTTTCATGTACTATTTCACTCAAAAGATAAGGACTTAGCGCATTTGTTTTTTCGAATGTTGTTGGTCACGGACATCGTTAGCTTGTTCTGCGGTAGGTGGAATATAGGCATGGGCGTCGATTGAATTCGTTATTCCGATTGGCTTCTTTGGTTCAATTCTATCAGATTAAGTTCTAAAGTAAAAGATTTGCTGGAAGGAGTTTTCTACATAACTTGGTGGAGTATTTGGATGTTTCGAAATTGATCTCTTCTCAGTCTCTACGTCCCCCGCAAATATGTTCTTTTTGTTGATATTGTGTCGCGTTCTTTTTCACTTGGTGTCGTTTTAGATGTAAATGTAACTTTAGTTGGGTTAGTTGGTTGCAACATCCCTATTTGATTTCTTTGTAATTTTATCTCTAGCTCCTTGCTAGTGTTTTGTTCTAATAAAGTTGCCGTTAAAAAAAAAGCGGATCTATTGATCAAATTAGTTGCAAACTCTTAACCTACATCAATGGTTAGTTTCGTGCAACAAAAAAATATATAGGGATGAAATACACATATCAAGAAATGTGTAGATGTCTTAAATGGTTGCAAACGTAATGGCTTGGACATTTGCAAATGCTCCCCCTTGGTGTATGCTCCCCCTTGATTGGGGCACCAAGAAATCAAGTAACCGAAAAGTGCTACAAAACAAAGTTAGTAGAAAAATGAACATATATATAATGATGATGATAGATATATATGCAAGACACTTAGTGGGGAACAAATCATGTATGTTTTAGGTATATGCACTCTAAAGTGTGGCACTAAAACCAAAAAAAATGATGAATGCTTAAGACATGGAAATGTTTTAGGAACCAATGACAAGATTCAACGACACATGCTTAAAGGATAAAGAATCGGACCAACACCCCTTTGTTATGGTACCGACTTTAAATAAACGTAGTACAAATTCGTTATTGAATGACACGCTAATGAGAATGACTTCTTCTAAGATGCCATTTGGATAATGAGTGTTAACGTATTTTGAGAGACATGTTACTAAGAATATCATCATCTAACCAAGATAATGATTTGAATTCGGATAGACTTTTATCAAGGGTTGTATTGAGAGATTCCTAATCAAGGTTTCTTGGTTAAGCATTATGTATGCTTTTCATGATTGGGGTGTTTAAGGATGAACATTATCGTAAGACTTTAGGTCGAACTCAATGTTTGACGATAAGGATGATTTGTTATTAACTATTCTAAATGTAACTTTTGAACCTAGACGAATGTTATCGAATATCTTGGCGAGATATACTCTAAAAGAGTAAAAGAAAATAAAGATGAAAATGATATGTTCTTTGAAACAAAGAAGGATGAGCGTGAATGGAAAGGGAAGGTGATGGCTAAAGGTTGAAAATGTGGTTTAGATGAATATATCGTTTGACAAAGGGTGATTGTTGTGATGATGATGGTGAGAATGAGGTTGTATTTATAGTAGAGTGTGTAGTCAATGGGTGAAGATGAAGTGCCTTTGGTTGATGGTGTTTTGAAAGGCTGCATTGGAGCACTTGGTGCTGATAGTTGAAGTTTGGGTGTGGGGTTTGGTGTCTTCATTTGTTAAATTCAATGAAGGTTTGCTTTGGTAGTTTTGATTTGAATAAGGTGGTATTACCTTCATGGTATAAACATTGTGATGATTCAACAACACGTAAAGCTTGAATATATTCTTTGTGTTCTTACTTGATAGAAGTGAAATGATTGGTAGTTCTTTCATGGTGGTGACATGTGGATGAAAAAAGTAAAAGTCACGACAATGTGGTGACTCAATAACACTTGAAGCTTGAATGTCTTCTTTGTGTTCTTCACTTGCTAGAAGTGGAAATGATTTGGTGGTTCTTTCATGGTGGTGACATGTGGATGAAAAAGTAAGAGTCGCGACAATGTGACGACTCGATAACACTTGAAGCTTGAATGTCTTCATTGTGTTCTTCACTTAGTAGTAAGTGGATATGATGCATTTCATTACGAAATTCACTTGACTTTTGACAACATAGGCACACATGCTTATGAGTGTCGGGATATGAGGATGAGACGCATTTCATTGCGACATTTTGACAACATAGGCAACACATGCTTATGATTGTCGGGATATGGAGTGTGAGATGCCTTTCATTACGAAATTCACTTTGGTGGTTTGGATGCACTAGAACTAGTTATGAGGTTTTATGGTTATGAGGTTTGAGTGTATGGTAGAAGTTATAGGTGAATGAGTGTGTTATCCCTTCCCATTAAATTCATGCTCATCCGGACATAAATTAAGGAATAAATGAAGAAGAATAGAGATGCAAGCGATGAGCTTGACAATGTCAAGGACAAATTGATGTTAGATACAAGAACTTCATCATGAAGTATGTAGCTACTTCTCGAAGCATTGTTAATGTTCATGGGAATAATCATACTACGAGGTATGAGGTTATCTTAAAGGTAGTAGCGGAAAAGGTGGACGAAGGTATTAACCATCTATTTTATAATAGAGGCATGATTAAGGTTTTTGTGAAACGAATTTTAACTTGTACAATGAGGAAATTTAATTGCATTTCGCTAATAAATTACTTAAAACATCTTCAGACGAAATATTTAAGTTGTCAAACCCCCCCCCACCCCCACCCCACCCCCCCCCCACCACCCCCCCCACCCCCCACCACCCCCCCCCCCCCGCCCCCCCCCCCCCCCCCCCCAACCCACCCACCACCCCACCCCCCCCCCTACTTAGAGGTGTATTAGATTTTTATCTAACCTTACCTTGACGAAAGAGTAGATCATTTTGAAAAGAACGAGATGATGATTAAGGGAATGTGTGAGTGGAGACTCTAAGAAACTTAAGACCATTTAGAGACTATTATGACCTATCGGATTGTGTTAATAAGGTTAGTCATGTAATAAGGGTATAAATTTAGTGTAAAGAAATTCTATAACTTAAGCATAAGACTTATAGGTATGCGGTTTTTCTAAGCTTGCATCCACCCAATAATTCAATAAGATTAATTTGTAAAACTATATGACAGTAAACGTTAATTGAGATAGCATATCTATAATTCGTTAGCATCAATTCATTTATAGTGTAAATACACATTTTAACCACGTAATTCACATGTAAAATGACGCCATACAAAAACATATTCAGCATTTGCATTTAGGAGCAGGTTTTCATTTTTAGATAAGCTAAGAGTCATTCTATCTAGATTGCTAGAATAAGATGAACTCATTTATAATAGATATGTATTTAATAGCTAAGCAATTAAACATTGAGCATCAAGATAATCAAGAAGACATATAATTGCATTGTGTTTGGATTGACTAAGAAAAGGCCTAATTTCTAAATGCTTATTGTGCACTCCTAATGATATACAAACTCTATCGATGTATACTATCCTTAGGCATATTTAGGGAGAGTCATTTAATCAAGTTAAAGAATGAGTATGAGACTATCACTAGTAGTGCTCAATTCAGGCTAAACACGACCATTTTTACGGGTTATACACTGAACCCAACTTCACTCGCCTTGAAAGCAATTCAACCGTTAGGTCAAATTGAATTTCTAGTGCGATAGATTCTCCAGTAGTCATTCTCATATTAGATAAAATAGAATTCTTATATTTGCCTAATGAAATGTAGCAAAGATAAAATTTGTATTTTCTTTTGATAGAGGGCCTATCATGACTCAACTAACATGCTTTAATCCTAGTTCGCATAATCTTAATCAAGATGAGTGGAATTCTTAGATAAGTGTAAGTAAGATGTTTTAAGAATGCTCCATTGCATGTCTTGAGAAATGAATCTCATCAATATTATTTATCTTAATTGAGTTTGTGATTCTTTAATGATAATGATTTTAAAAAGAAAACTTATTTTATCTTAGCAAATATGTATTTTCTAAGGATTATTTTTTTTTATCAAAAGTTGTATATCATAAATGTGTTTTTACCTTGTTTTATTGCATTGACACATATTTTCATAGGTTTTTTTTCAATTCTAATAACTTATATTTTCAAATTATTTGTACATGTGTTTTTCTTATAACATCAACCATTTATTGCTACGAAGAAATAAAATGCATATGCATATATATTTATCATTATAAATCATTAAATATGATAAGTTCATAAAATTTCCGTAAACATAATGTTTCCCAACATATGTTATCATAAGGTGAATCAAAAGAATAACATATTCTTATTAAAGAATCTAGCCAAATATGCAATAATGAGTTTTAAGTTGTGGTTTTAAAGTTGTATGAGCAAAGATACATATGTTAGTAAATTGCTCGTGTTTGGTTTTCGCAAATGACCATTTAGTATTGCATTGCATGTAAATTTCTTGAATATTTCGGATGAAACATCCAATTTGTCAATCCTACTTCATTATGTATGTCATGCATGTATTAAACATATTAGACTAATATTTGGAACACAACTATTGAACAAGTAGACTCAATATGGCATTATCAATACAAGTGTGAGTTATGATCCAATTCATATTCTTTTTATCTACAAACGGATGCAATTATTTTCATATCAATCTAGTGTGATTGAGTATGTAGATGCAAGACAATATCTTTTATTATAATTTGATATAATCTTGAAACTAAACAAATAAGAATCTGATTTCTTGTCCATACTCAAAAACTTGTCAATTAGATTCGATAAATATATCAACCATAATTTGAATAATGAATTGATATAATTCTTGACCCTCACGAACACTCATTTAAAAGAAAATAGATAAATATTTAAATAGTGTGTTTCATTAATCTCAAGATTCGTTGTAAATTTTACTTGTGCGAAAAAACTATTTGTTGTTATGTATAATATACATAGTTTTTGACATTTTATGAGTATGAGTGTTCTATCTATTTTTATACAACACACATCTTTTGTAAAACACTATATGTTTAAAAAAAATTATGTGTATATGTTAGAACCATGTAAACACAAGGATTCTATTTTTCTTAGTTATTGATGTATTAATACAATCTTTTCTTTTGTTTGACCAACCCGAGGTCAAACCAAGCAAGTTGTTGAAAATAGATTAAATCGTTGGAAATATTTAGGTGACTAGTTTTAATACATTTAGTAATATACATGACAAGTTATTGAACTCTTATTCCTAAATATATTTCCATACCCGAAAAGATTTACAAGATATTTATGTAACATTTGTAAGTTAAGTGATCTATGCCTATATGCAATGCAAGAACAATTTTGCAATCTTAATGCAAGAAATCTAGCATAAGTTCTAGTTATGCATAATCCGAAAAACTAGCTACAAACGAATAGTGTACATGGCACATGTGCTTAGATATTCAATTAGCTTAATTACAAATAGCAACGATCATTTAATAATTTTTACTAACTTACGATATAAAGAAGTGCACATAATCACATAGCATATCACATAAACATACTTGTCGTAGTTTTACGTATTAGATACAACAATGTATACTTACCTCGGTTTTGTTTGAAGACAAATTAGTTTCCTCCCTATTTCAAAAATCAAGTTTAATATTTTTGAAAAGTTAATTACACCATTTTTCAAAGATATACCGACTAGAAATGTCCGACTCGAAAGGAAAAGACAAAATTTAAAACGAGACTCAACATTTTGGATATTAAGTAGTATTTTGCCTTTCTGACTAGATTAAGTTTGAAATAAATACTTGGAAGTATTTTTATATGAAAGTAAACTCAATTCTCTTCGAAATGACGGGTGGCACGACTTTTACGGACTTACGATTGATTTTATATGATTTTTCAAAGTTTCTGAAAAACTGTCGAATCAGACAGGTGGTCCTCTTAAAATTAAGGGGGCCGCCCAGGAATTAAGGGAGCCGCCCAAATATTTAAGGGGGCCGCCCACCTGATACTCAGAATTACGATTTTTGTAAAAAATTGTTTTCTGACTTTGTGGAAAGGTGTACAACTTTCTGAATTTGATACCGAACATATAACACTTATTTTAAGCATCATTTTTATCTCGAGATAGTATAATTAGTGTATATAACATCAAAACTAATACAAGTTAATCAACAAAACACTTTTCATATTTAATCCCCTTTAATGGGTAATTTGATACATGGATCGAACTCAATTTTTAAACCATTTGTTTTGAAAATTAGAGCGACGTGGCTCTTGGCTCTTAAATTACAAATAGTGGAAATTCGTAAGGGGCTGAATAACGTTTCGATTATAAATTCTTTAATATGTTTCTATCAAATTAACGGTATCAAGCGTAACACAATATGGAATAGCTGAGTAAGCTCAGTGCGCGCTAGCGTGATGCGATCGTAGAGGGGGGGGGGGGGTGAATACGTTTTCCTTTTAAAATCTTAAAAATGTTTCGTATCAAATCACCGATCAAGCGTGATATAATATGAAGAGTGTTTATATAAATTCTATACCAACAATACATATTCACATCAATGTTCACATCAATCCATGACACAAACACAATCAAAACTATATAAGCAACACAACACACAATTGTAAATATAAATATAGAGCGATAAATGCAAGTATAAATGTGAAGAGATAAGTAAAAGGAAATGCAAACCGGACACGATGATTTATAGTGGTTCAGTCACGAAGCACCTCTTCGCCCTACTCCACTCCCCGAGCACCAAACTTGAGAGTTATCTTCACTAGTCAACAAGCTCCCTTTAGGCGGAGAAAACCGTACACAACGTTGCTTATATCAATTTCCGACACTAAGCTAGATGTCGAGTTCTAATCTTAGCTAGAACCAATCTATCACGACTTCACAACTTCTTCACTACTTACACGACTTCACAACACAACTTCACAACTACACAACTTCTTCACTTCACAACTTCACTTCACAACTTCCCTACACTTCACAACTTCACTACACTTCACATCTTCCCTACACTTCACAACTTTACATCACCAAGACACTACCAAGATCATCATGATCTAACATACCTTCTTATGATCACTATGATTTAACGATTACACAAGTTTGGAATACATGGACTTGATCTATACATTGTGAATGGAAGACATGTCACGAATGCACTAACTAAACTACATAACTTCACATCTTGATGATAACGAGAGTTCTTCTCTTGCACTTGAATGGATGGATGATTGAATCACATTTAAACAAACTTATAACAAGTTAAGTGATCAAAAAAAATGTTTGAAAGAAGAGTTTAGATCTGAGAAAAACTATGTGCAAAGAGGTAAGAAAATCTGTGGAAACAGTCTACTATTTATAGGGAAAAATATTAATTTTTTTATTTGGGCGGTCCCCTTAATTATGGCCGGTCCTCTTAATTAATTAAGGGGGCCGCCCATTTTTCAGACACTCCCTTTTTTGTCTTTTTTGTGAGGAAGGTTTTTCTGGAACTTTCTAGTCGTTTTTGGGTAGAAAAATTGAATTCAAAATGTTTATTTTGAATAAAACATTTCTTATAAATACAAAAATGTTTTGTATATGTTTTTTAAAAATGTTTGTCCCATTTTATAAAAAAATGTAAGGTTTGGAAAAATAAAAAATTTCTTTGATCATTCAACAAATTAAAGTTTGTTTGTTCATACCTTTAGTGATTTACGTCGGGTGCGAACTTAAATTTGTTGTTGAAGAAAACATGAGACGTCGAAAGATGTTGACGTATGAATTGATGATTTGTAATTACGAGTAACTTAAGCACTTTACGTTATGTGTTATAAGTTACATGTTTGTCATCACCAAAACATGAAGAGAATGTATAGATTAAATATCGTAATGTAATATTTCTACCAACAATCTTCCCCTTTTTGATGATGACAAAATATGTAAACTATAACTCATAGTAAAATGTATAAGTTACTTGTTTACACTTCTTCTCCCCCTTTTGTCGAAACAAAAAGGTGGACTCCTAGACGAGACTTTAACTACACTTCAACTCTTCAATCAAAGAGGCGAGCTTGCATCATCCTAAGTGAAGTCTTGATTCTATCAATCCCTTTTAAACAATGACATCCCTTGAACATTGACTCAAGCGGATCCATGGATCAAATTAGTTGCAAACTCTTAACCTACATCAATGGTTAGTTTCGTGCAACAAAAAAATATATATAGGGATGAAATACACATATCAAGAAATGTGTAGATGTCTTAAATGGTTGCAAACGTAATGGCTTGGACATTTGTTTTTCGAATTTTGCAATATGTAACTGATATAATCGTTCATAATTTGCCATAATTTATAACTAAATATTGATAAATTTTGACGTTTTTAACCGATTTTCTAAAGAAACGCGTTAAAAATAAAAAAGTACAACAACGGATGACTTTTTTTCCTTTTTCATAACACTTTACCAAAAATGCCTCAACATTTAGGTATAACTCATGTTATGTCAAAGATTTGACGGATTATACCGATCATTCGTTAAAAAGTTGAGAAAATAAGAACGATTAAGACTTAAGCATTTAAATATAATATTAAAGTGAATCAAAATTAAGATTAATTATTAAATTAAAAAATTACAAAATATACGTTTTTATTTTGTGACATTAACCCGACTATAAAAAAGTTGATGCTTGCTAGTTGCACCACATATGAGAGCTACCAACACTAAACATTTAATCAAAACCTACTTAATCATACTTAATGAACCATATTTATAATTTATCAACACCGGCCTACACGTAATTTAATTCTTTGTACCAACGATTCAACTTTTAATGTACTAAATAGACCATGAGAAACTAGCTAATACTCCGTATAGATTTTTTTTAAAGAGAAATGTTAGACTCACACCATTTTTACAAACAAATATCCACATAAATATGTGTCACTTAATTATGGAGAGTTAAAATTAATAAAGAGAAAACTTAATGTGATTGGTACATTACACATGACACATGTGTGTGTGGACTTTTGTTTGTAAAAATGGTGTAAGCCTAGCATTGCTCTTTTTTTAACGTCTGAGCAGAACTTGAACCACAAATCATTTGGTTGAGAAGTTTCTAACACAACGTGAGGTTCGGATACACACACTTTGGTTAAAACAAATAATAGATGGTAAACAAGTTAATAACAGTAGATGATACAAAAGTAATTTTGCCATATGTCGACGCTCAATATAGTTTTGATGTAACTAGAGTATTGTCTGAATAACATATAACGTTGGTTTGATATCGAAATTGAATGAAGAGGCTGTGATGTCCATAATATGTGATACATGGTCATGTCTAATGGTATATACTTTGCTTGTTAGACAAGAAAAAATTATCTTTAAGTACATATAATCAGCAACTACTGAATCATATACAATAAATGTAATATGTATATCCGTGTTGACAACTCTTTGGCATAATTAGAACCGTATAGCGAATTAGGCACAACAACAGGAAGAGGTTTAACATATTAAAATTGGTAGGTTCGAATGAAGTAGTCAACTAAAATCAAAAGAGAGTTAAGCGGCTTTGTTTGACCCTGCTGAACAAAGTGTGGCTCTGTTCCTCGTAAAATAAGCAAACAACACATGTGTTCATCTTGTTTTTCACGACTATTGAGTTTGAGCGCCGATGATAGTCGTTTGCTTGGACATCTATAGTTGATTTTGTCACATAGCTTATGGAATTACTAAAATTCAATAATTATCAATATGAACTCTTTGAAGATGTTATTTGTTGACAAGTATGCACTAGCCAAAGGCTTTATGAACAATTGAACACCAATGTTGATCATAATTCATTAATTCCTACAACCTCTTAAATACACAAGCCTCTATTTAACTTTAATTTAAATTTTTAATTCGAAAATGTAAAGTCACACCCCCCTTACAATTAATGTCTTCTTTTCTGGACATTTTTTCTTTGTTATGGCTTAAGGTAGAAAAGAGAAACGAGTTCATATATGATGGTTGGAAATAATTGTATATCAAGATAGCCTTAAAATTTGCGTTCATAATACGCTTTGACCATGAACATTAACTGACAATTCGAGACTAACCATATATGGTCTCACAACAGAGTTAACTTGACCATGTTGTCATGATGCCGAGATTCTGAGCAACATCAACAACAACAAATGCCATTTGGTTTTCTTGGTAACCCTAAAGATTAATATGATGGATAAGGGTTTGGACTAATAATAGTAATAAAGTTGAAAAGTGAAGCATATAAATAAAAATGAAAAGGAAAAGAAAAGTGAAGATGCGGGGTATCGAACCCCGTACCTCTCGCATGCAAAGCGAGCGCTCTACCATGTGAGCTACATCCCCTTTTTGAGTAACATTTCCCATTAACTAAATACAATCAAACTATAATCCCTCAAATGCTGGCATAACAAGCTTTCGGTTCCCGCCTTTCCTCACACAATAATCCCCTCTATTGATACTTTTTCTATCCACTCGCTTCCCAGAACTTCACCACCGGCGCGCTCTTGCCACTCTCTCAGGTAAACTTGATGATTTGTTAATTGACCTATGTTTATTTGCAACTGTATTTATTATTTTTTATTATAAAATATTCATTTTAGTAGAAATGAGTTTATTATTTTGTTTAGCTGCTTTGATTATATTGCCTAGGGTTAGGTTTACTCAGATGATATTAATTATTATTATTATTAGGTATTTAAATGATTGATGAACATGTTCTATTATAATCTCATATCACAAAACTACTGTAACATAATCTGTTGTTGCTTGTTCGATGCGTGGTCGTATTTTGTTCCCTGTTCGATGGAGGTTGCCATGGCCACTTGAGGCAGGAGTTAAACTTGACACCTCTCACATTTTAGTGATGATATTAACAAGACTTTTGCTACCCCTGAATGGTTCACGAGAGAGGTTATATTTTTATCGAATGTGCTACAAGTTTACAGTTACCCTAGAGTTGACTAGACATGCACTTTTAGGTGTTAGTATTCTAAGGTATGACATTTTGAAAGAGAGTTAGAAACTAGACACATGCAATCATTATTTTAAAATCAACAACCTAAAAAATAAAAAGACTCGAGATGTATGTTTAAGGACTAAGATTCGACTGAATTTTAATAAACGAGAATGGGATTCGTCTATTGATTGACACACAAATATTATAAGAATGACTTTTGAAAAGGAGACGAATGTCACTTAATATCTTGGCAAGATATGCCAAAATATATACTTTAAAAGAAACAACATAAGATGAGGATGGAGACGATATGCTCTTAGATATGAATGCAAATGATTCCATGGAGCCGAAAGGTGAGGAAGGATGAGCGAGACTAAAGAAGAAACGTGTTGACAAGAGGTTGTCAGAAATGATTGATATATTAGTTGCACTAACAATTGATGTGCATGTGATGCTATCGAGACAAAGGTGGATGATTGGGAATTCAAAGGTTTGTTTGGTGTTTTATTGGTTGTCATTGTTGAGGAACAAAGGTAGGTATGTGAAATGAGGTGGTAGTTCTTTCATGGTGGAAGAATAATGAGAGACTCAACAATGTCGTGACTCAATAACACTTGAAGATTGAATATCTTCTTTATGTTCTTCACTTTCTATAAAGTGGAAAGTTTTGTGAAGGAGTGACATTTGCATTACGCAAATTACTTAAATTTTTTTGATGAAATAATTAAGTTGTTAAGAGATATAGGAGGAATTTTGATAGTAACAAGACTATTAGAAGAGAGAAGAAAAGTTAGAGGCAAGGAGACTTATTAGAAGTCAAAAGGAATGTTTAGAAGTGAGAAGAAACGTCAAAACTAGAAAGACTATTAGAAATGAAATGATTATTAGAAGTGAGAAGACTATTGAAAGTGATAAGAACCATTTAAAAGTGAAAAGGCCATTTGAGGTTTGGGTGTAGAGTAGACGTCAGCTCGTAGTAGCAGAAGAGAGGGAGTGTTTGGTTATGGATTCAGAAAAGAATGAGCGGTATATAAGCTTGCTGCCGGCGGTCCCAGATATATCTGGAGGCCGCCAACCAGAAAGGTGATTTGGGCTTGATTTTTGATGAATTTTGCGAAAGGAGTGACATTTTAATTTGCATTTCTCTAATTAAAAATACTTAAGTACTTCGGATGAAGTAGTTAAATTGTCACGACGCATAGAATAGAAAATACAATAGAATCGAGACTAGTAGAAAAGAAGAGAAATATTTACGGAATGTGTTCCATCATTACCAGACCTAGACGAAGAAAATTGTACGATTCGCACTTGAGGGGTAAAGAAAGAATGTCGGCGATATATCTTTAGACGCAACCTTTTCGATGGATATGTTTCCTTATTGGACATTGTTCGGAAGGAAATTGGTGATGTATCTCGATGTGTTTCGTCCGCGAGTGAAATAATAAAAATAAATAAATAAAAAAACAAACGAAGATGGAAGCGACAAGCTTGACAATGTCAAGATGGATTGAGGTTAGCGTATGATGAATTGCATCTACGAAGTTGTGTAGCTCTTCTCGAGCATTGTGAATGTTCATAGAATAATCACACGATGAGGTATGAGGTTATCTTAAAGGTGGTAGTGGAAATGGTGGATGAAAGGAATTAGCCATCTATATGGTTGTAGAGGCGCGATTGATTGAGAAGAAAGAGGTATGATTGCAATTTCCTGAAAGACAAAGAATGTTTTTGTTGAAGAGAAAGAGTGTTTTTCGTTAAAGAGAAAGAATGTTTTTGTCGAAGAGAAAGAGGGTTTTCGTCGAAGAGGAAGAATGTTTTCGTCGAAGAGAAAGAATGTTTTTGTCGAAGAGAAAAAAAGAGCGTTTAAACTTATGTTGTTAAAAGGCTTGAATATGGATTTTCGGATATGACCTTTAATGTTTGTGATCGCAAGTTAAAGATACTTGAATATTTCAAATGAAATATTTAAGTTGTCAAACATACTTTGAGGTGGATTAGATTTGTATCTAACCTTTACTTGACAAAAGAGTAGATCATTTGGAAGAAGGTGAGATGAAGATTAAGGGAATGTGTGAGTGAAGACTCTATGAGATTTAAGACCATTTTACGACGCTTTTGACTTTTTATATTTGTGACACAGACGCGAAGAAAAATATTCTAGTGTGAGAAAATATATATCTAGATGCATAAGACATATAGATATAAACATGCAAGTTTATCTAAGCATGCATCAACACAATAATCAACGAGATTAATGTGTAAGACTATATAACATCTAAAAGTTAATTGTTATACATCAAAATGGCATAGTGTAGGTGCACAATTAACACGTAAGTCATGTAATATGACGCATACAAAACGTGGTAATTTTAAATGCAATCGTCATGTAAAACATGTTAACATTTAGCATTTAGCATTTAGGAGCATGTGTTATTTAGATAAACTAAGAGATATTTTATCTAAATTACTAGAAAAAGACAAACGCCTTTACAATAGACATGCATTCAATAGCTAAGCAAATAAACGTCGAGCATCTAGATAAACATGAAGGCATATAATTGCATTACATGGGAGCAAGTTATCATCTTGAAACTTCAAAGCACATATGTGAGGTGCAGGTTGTCTAGATTGACTAAGGAGAAATCTAATATCTACTTGCTTAGTGTGCACTCCTAATGAGATACAAAGTTCATCAATATAGATAATCATTAGGCATATTTAAGAAGAGCCATTTAATCAAATTATAGAATGAATATGAGACTATCACTAGTGGTTCTCAATTCAGGCTAAACACGACCATTTTTACGGGTTATACCACGAACCCAACTTCACTCTTAGAAGTAATTTAACCGTTAAGTCAAATTGAATTTCTAGTGCAATAGATTCTCTAATATAGTCATTCTCATGTTAGACAAAATAGAATTCCTATATTTGCCTAATGAAGTGTAGCAAAGATAAAATTTGTATTGTTTTTTAATACAGGGTCTAATATGACTCAACTGACATGCTGTAATTCGGGTTTGCATAATCCTAATCAAGATGTGTGGAATTCTAAGGTTGAATGAGAGAGTAAGCAAGTTGTTGTAGGTATAAGAAAGAATGAGTCATCTAAGACCTATGAGTATGCTTAAGAGTAACGATGTGTAATGCTCTATATTAAGAGTGTTCAAAGAATGCACCTTTGCATGTCTTTTATAAAAGAAATCCAATTAAGGTTATTTACCACAATTGATCTTGTGATTATTTCTTTGGAGAAACAATGATGATTAACTAAAGTTTTCGGAAATGACATCCAAGTCTGGCTTATCAAGTTGGAGTACTTATAAGTTTCCCGATGGAAATTTATAAGTTGTCAATCCTACTTAGAGTGTGAAGTTTAAGATGTATAATTTGACCATAGCTAATAACACAAACATTTGAACACTTTAAACTCAATGAAACATCTTCATTGTAAGTGTGAGTTGCAATTTGATGACTAATCTTGTTGTCTTGCAATCGACTTCGTGATTTCATTTAATAATCGAGGATGGTTAAACATGTATACTCGGAAAAATATCTATGGTTATTTAATTGATATTTTCATGATCTAGATAAATCCTATTCTCGATGACCTGTTCATATTCCAAATTTGTAATTAGATTGAATAGTGAGATTGATTATCGTTTGAATAATAATCATCTTCATATTTGAAATCCTCTTACCATCACTTATTTAAAGAAAGTACAATAATGGTTTGTGGAATATGTTCAATTATTCCTAGTTCTATCGTTAGATGGTTAAAAGGTTCTCATTTGGTGAAGAAGAAATATTAGGCTTATTTGATAAAGTAAGCGAAAGTTCTAATGAGAAGAGAGTTTGAGTTTTAAGTTGTGTTTTTGAATTGTTTGAGCAAAGTTACATATGTTGTGCATTTGTTCATGTTTGACTTTTCGGAGATGATCACTTTACCAAGTGCATTGCAAGGTAAATTACTTGAATATTTTGGATACAACATTCAAGTTGTCATCCTACTTCATCGTGTATTTTATGCATATATTTGCCAAATATTTGGAACACAACTATTGAACAAGTAGACTCAATATGACATCATTTACACAAGTGTGAGTTATGATCCGATGGATATTCTTATTGTCTTTGAGAAGAATGTCGTTATTTTCATATCAATCGAGTGTGATTGAGTATGTAGGTTTAAGATAATATCTCTTGTTACATTTTGATATAATCTCAAAGCTAGACAAATAAGAATCTGATTTCTTGTCAATACTCAAAAACTTGTCAATTAGATTCGATATTAATATCAATCATAGTTTGAATAATGAGTCGATATATATTCGAAATCTTTCTTGACTCTCATGAACACTCTTTTTTAAAAGAAAACAAATAAAGATTTTTATAGTGTGTTCCATTAATCCTAAGACTAGTTGTAAGGTGATGTTGATGAATAATGACAAGTTAATTTTTTACTTTAAGATTATCATATATTTTGCTTGTGTGAAAAACTATTTTTTGTTATGTATAGTATGCATAGTTTTTGACATTTTATGAGTATATATATGATTTTCCTAACCTATTTAATGCAACACACATCTTTTGTAAAATACTATATGTTTATAAAAAGAATATAATAATGTGTGTGTTAGAACAATGCAAGCACAAGCAAAATTTAAAAATACATTTTGTTTTACTTAATTACTAATGTATTAATAATAAATCCAAACTAACTACAAGAGAAAAAATGACTATGAACAATCTAAGTTATGCGGAAACTAAACTTATACTCTAACTAGTGCCGTAGGGTTCCTTTTATACACCAAGGAAAACCCTAATGGGCTTACAAAACGTGTGAAGAGATAATGCATATCTATTCCTATAATAACTCATGCATATCTCCTAACAGTACTAACTATTATATGCTAGCAGTACTAACTTACTACTAACAGCACTAACTATACTGGCAGTACTAACAATGTACTGGCAGTACTAACTATTTATAACTAACAGTACTAACTACTTAGTCTATTTTCTTGAATCTTTAGCATTCTTCACCAGCAGCACTAAGTAGAACTGGCAGTAGTAACTTGTATAAGTAGCAGCACTAAGTTGTAGAAACTTCTGAAACCCAACAATCCTCCCCTAAACATGATGTTCACTTGTTAACCTTCATGTTTCTTCAGTTTGAGCTTCTTGAACACTAGGAGGATGTATCCAAACACACTGCTACTCTTTAATCTGCTCTTTGATGAACTTGAACTCTTTTGTTACTTTGTAAACTTGAAATTCTTTAGCTTCTAGTCTTTGGCACCATCACAGCATCTCAGCAACTCAGCAACACAGCTACACCAACTAAGTTGGCTTTGTAGTTTTTGGCAAACTACCAGCCATAAACGGATTTGATATTTCTTTACCAGTAGCCGTTTGCTCTGGAATAGCCAATGCTTCATTGCAATAACATGGTGCATTGATAACCATATAGTTTTGAGTAAACTATCAACTATCAACGGATTTGAGATGTCTTTACCAAGAGCCGTTTGCTTTGGACTAGCCAACTCTTTACTGTGAAGCATGGTGAGTTGATTACCATATAGTTTTTGGCAAACTATCAGCCATTAACGGATTTGAGAAGTCTTTACCAGAAGCCGTTTGCTCTGGACTAGCCAGTTCTTGATGTCTGTTAGACATGGTGAACTGATGACCATTTGTTGTGTGGTTATAAAACCAACACTTAAAGATCCTTCTCACTCCCATCATGGCTTCCAGATTCATCAATTTGCTTTTGAATGAATCTAAGTAAATCAAAAACAGCTTCACTTTCAGATTCAGCTATCAATCTCAAAGCCAACATCCTCTCAAGAGTTTCCTTTGTAAGTGGATACCTTCTTTCTGCTAGCATGTAAAACTCAGTTCCATCTTCTAGCACCAAGATATGAACTCCACAGTTATCATAGAAATTCCAACTCTTAAGAATCCATTCCTCTTGGTTCTTCCAAAGATCATCTTCTGCATTTGCCTCAAACATAGTCCTTAAACTACCCCAAAGAATTAGATCAATTCCTTCTGGAGTTGATGTTTCAAATCTCTTCATCACTAGACTATGTAACTCAATGAAGTCCAATCTATCAAACCTTGAAACCATTTCAGTGAAAGTCTTGATATATCTTGAACTTCCATCAGCTCTAAAAACTCTGTAATAGTCATGAGGTTTTCCATATCTATCAGTATGATAAAACTTAGACTCCCAGTCAACAATTGGATACCTCTTGTCTAGAACTTCATAATTAATTTCTCCTTCTTCATCAGGAACTATCATCAGAAATGCTTTTAGTTGCTCTGCCTCTTCAAGATCAGAGTTTGTCTTTTGCCTTTTAGACTTCTTTGTAGCTTTCATCTTAAGTCTTCTGTCTGGCCTTTTTCTGGTACTCGCTGTATTTCCTTCTTGCTTGACTTCAACTTTAGTACTGTCAGGTTCTTCAAGAACCCCCTCCTCATCTACACCAGATGCTTTCTTATTTATCTTCTCAATCATTCTTTCATCCTTTTCAGACCCAATAGGCACAAAGTATGCAGCTCTTTCTTGTTCCTTGATGTGTAGGGCCTGAATCTCTTCAAGAATCTTTTTGTTCAGCTAAGCATGTTTATATCTACCTGTATGCTTAAGGTAGGTCATCATTAGGCTTCTCAGTTGAGTTCTTATTAGAGGTTTGTTCCTGATAGCTGCTGATCTCTCTGCTGCAAGTTGTTTCTTCCTATTTTCAAAATATTCAGCTAACAACCTTGATCTTTCTTCAACTGTATACATCTCTCTTTCTTCCATTTGTAGTCTAGCAGCTAATTCTTCACTAGCATCCATCTTTGCTTGAACTCCATCATACAAATTTGCAATGTAGTCCATAAATGCTTGTTCTTGTCTTTGTCTTTCCTCCTTTTTCTAAGACTTTTGTATCATGTGTCACATTTAACTTCTCAGTCTCTTTACTTAGCCTCCCCGCATTCACTGGTTCCTCTGTGTTCATATAGTCCATACCATGATCAGCATCAAGATCATCAAATGTACTGTCATCCAAAGTTGGTTCAGGTTTGGCATTTTTCCTCCCTTGTTTGGATACAGACTCCTTCCTTCCTAACTTTCTCTTCATAGATAACCTAGACACACTCCTTAACCATGCCTTATGGTGTGAGATTATTGGGTGACTCTTCTTTTTCAGCTTCTTGATTCTTGTCTTTAATTTAATAATTTATGCAGCCTGAGCATCCTTGGAGGCTTCCAAAGCAAGAACCCTGTTTGACAAGTTAGTACAAAGAACAGATAACTCCTCTAGGGTCATGCCACCCTTAGCTCTGTCAGATAGGGGACCACCTGAAATATTACTATCATGGGATGGCTGAACCTGATCCCCTGCACTCCCATTAGTGCCCTCTAAAGAGTCCCTAGAGTCTTGAGTAGTGTCATGGCTAGATGATGAGTCAGTCACAGAGGGTTGGTCTCCTGTACTAGATTGAGTAGGAGAGGGTGTTAGTTGGGGTTCAGTGGGTTGTTCTGAACCTTCACCCTTAGGTGCTTGGTGTGGCATCAACATAGAATCAAAGAGTGGAGTGACTTTTCCTGAAAACTTTACACCTTTCCTGGACATATTTGATAAAACCTTCAGAGTATGAGCTGGTGTAATATAAACATCATTAAAAGGTTCACCAAGCTCAATTTGATTATTCAAGAACACCATTAACAATCTTGGATACATAAGAAATTTCTTTTTAAGATTATCCAAGTTCCTCAACATACCATCAAAAATAAGTTTAGAAAAGTTAAACTTTTGATTTGTTGCTAAACATATAACAGCTGAAGCAATATTTGTTGAAAACTCATTCTAGCTTGTAGATTTTGAACTTAGGTTTTGAACTTAGGTTTTTTTTTTTTAATAAAACTCCCTCGCGCCACCCGCCCCGACCCCCCCCCCATTTCGCGCCTCATGACCTCCCCCTCCACCCCCCCAGGATCTCCACGCGCACCACGAGCGCGCCCCTTCTATCGCAAAGAGGGCTTTTTTGAAAAGTTGTTTTGTATAAGTTCACCCTATATCCCTTCAATGCACGGTTTGAAAAATTGCTTGCATTTGTTAGGCAGAAGCGCTAGTACCAACAACCTCATTAAGTGAAGGAGAACTTCTTAGGTGAAATGCTTATATTATACTACTGCCTTGATATCAAAAGTACATATAGAGTGGAGAATTTGGTATTGCTCTTATGGATTGATCTGTTGTGGATAACTAGCAATTTCTCTCTCAAAACTGCATAATGTCGCTATATTAGTAGTGAAAATTGTGTAGATCAGGTTTGGAGACTTATGCAGTGAGAGACTTATCGTATTGTTATCGAACTTTGATGTAAGTGAGTAATGCTCCTGAGACTAGTTTGATGTAAGAAAGTCCACTATCTTATGAAATTCTAAATTTCCTCCTGTTTTCTCTAAATATGCGACCATATTGTGTTGATTGACAAATTCCAATTCAGCCATATATGTGTTGAAAAGGTTGAGTAAGGTGTGGGATGTGTTCGATTATGAGAATTTGAGAGTTTGGAAGAGTTAATTGAGATTTTATAAAGATGTGCTTTAGGGTTTGAGATGACCGACTGAATAAACTTGAGTCTTTATCTTAAAGAAAGAGTATTATAGAAGAAAAGATCAAGAATTTTCAAGTCATAGACCCCTATAGGCAAGTTGTTGGCAGAAATATCTCAACGGTTATAATTAATTAATGAAAATCTGTGATGCTCACCAACAGTGGTAATGGTAACAAGCAGCACAAACTTTTGCCTGGCAGCACTAACTTTATGCTTGGCAGCACCAACGTTGCCTGACAGTACCAACTTTGCCTGGCAATACTAACTTGTTAGTTTCCATTTAATACCCTTAATTCCAATCCAAACTTCATCTTTGACCCAATCCAAGCATCAACACCATTGTTAAACACTTTTGAGCAGCACCAACCAAGTTAAACAGTACAAAGTTTTGGCCTTACAGGAAGCCTTGTGTTGCTTTCCTTTCTGACAAGCAACACAGGTGTGGTTATTTTGAAATATCTTTTAAGGTAAACCTCTTATAAGGTTTCCCTTTACAAGTTTGTTTAAGTTTTTAAAGTTAATATGAGCCAACCTCCTATGCCATTTGTTAGATTCATCAACTGTGGCCTTTGCAATCAAACAAGCCAAACCTCCAGAAGGAACAATCTTCTCTAAGTTGAAACTATACGTATTGTTTTGTCTAGGGATTCTAAGTAATACTTGATTTTCATCAGGCAACTTAAAGTCAGAAGACAACACAAGACATTCAGTGTCTATGAAGAGAACCTAGTTCTTCCTTGTCACAAAACACATCTGGATCACAAAAAAGAGATTGACAATGCTGTAGTTCTTTATCAACAAAGCACACAATCCTTAAAATCTAAACATTCAAGTTTTATTTTACCTTAATTTACCAATTATGTAACACTTTACTACCCTCCAAAAGCATTAGGGGGGGCCCACCAATTATAGTCTGATAATCAATAATGTAGTCTTTTGTTCCGGGGCCATGTGCCTAGAACATCCACTATCAACAATCTCTTTGTTCTTTAAAGCTCTTTGTGGATTATCCTGCACATTAAATAAGAGAAATTAGTTTCTATTTCTTTAATATAGGGGGACCCCCAATCATTTAGCTGACTTGTCTTATTGCGTATGGATCATTAAAATTAAAATTTTTTTACATAAATCACGATCCACTATTGTATTTGGAGACTTTGTTCCAATAATGTCTTTTGGGTCTCCAATTACAACCTGCTGAGGGCTTAACAGCAGTTTCCCTTTTCCCTTCCCCCCAAATAGCACTAACTACTTTGACCTCAGCAATAATAAACTTTTTGATTTGAAAAAATTAGCTTATGAAGCTTGTATTCTATTAAATGTCCTTTCTAATCAGGTAATGAGACTTAAAAAAAATTATTCATTTTCTTGGTTTGATTTCATTCCGATAATGGGGTCTGGCAAATATTAAACTGTCCTAGCAGTACTAGTTGTTACTTACTTATAAACGCTTACGTAATAGAGAGATTTTCGTCTAGCTAGCATGTATTAACTAAAAATATGCAGATTATTATAGTTTAGTACTCTGGCTTATTGTAACAAACTTGTTATGGTGATTCAATCTTTTGCACAAGTGTTTTCCACACTGGTTTATTCTTCCCTTACCATATCCCTTACCCTTCCATTGGTTTTCAATATCACCCGTTTAGCCATATCTTTTCCTCATGAAAACACAATCACAAATTAAAGATGACTAAACGCCACATAACAAAAACAGCCTTTAGCCTTTTTAGTATACCTATATCCCAAAACCCAACCTTTAAGATCATTAAACCTTCCCAGTCTCTCATAGTTCCCTTTAGACTTGACTATGTGTGTTTTTTCTTTAAATAGTTTCCCAAGGAGTTGTTTTTTTTACATGGCTTAATATATTAACAACATGCAAAACTAGGTTTTTCTTTTCCTATTCTTTTGAAGGTTGAATCACATATTCATCATCACTGTCGACTACATAACTCCATCAATGATAGGAGCAAATCAAGAACCAAACTTTAGGTTGACAAATAACTATGGGTTTTAACTGACACAACTGGTATCAAGGCAACAAAGTCAAGTGTATCTACAAACTATAATCTGGACTCACAAGAGTCAAAATTACTGGTTTGAGTATTAGATTCACTAGTTTTTGACTGTTTTGGACCATATGTGAACATAGAATCATCTACTTCTCTATCAGGTCCTGAAGGCATGTAATTTCCTGTTATTGGAGGGGGAATTGCATGCATGCCTTCAACCTTTTCAAATCTATCATGCCCAAGACTATCTTCTACATCACTTGACCTACTGTCAAATACACTTTGAAAAACTTCATTTTCATAACTTAAGACACCATTATGTACTTGATCTCCATACCCAAGCCCAGATTTGTCCTTAGCACTCATCTGACTATTTAGCAATTTACTAAGACCTTTAGAAGAACTTTGAAAATTTTCAAGTTTGGTTTTTAATTCTTCTTTTTCTTTTACAACTTCTGCTAATAGTTTCTTATGATATGTGAGCACATCAGTTTTACCATCTAAATAAATTTTCATAAACCTAATTTTTTCTTCATAAGCTAATTGATTTTTCTGATGACAAACTAATTGAGCTTCTACTTTTGCTAAGGCTAGTGTATAGGCTTTTATTTCTATACTAGCATCACCAAGTTGTTCTCTCTGTTCATCATATAATTTTTTAAGTTTAGCATATGATTCCACATATTCTTTTGAACCAGATTTTACCTCAGTGTCTGAGCCTGAATTGCTGTAAGCCATTAAAGCAAAATTCTCTTGCTTATCCTCTGCATGACCAGTCCAGTCAACACCTTCCCCATCAAGAGTTACCAAAGCTTTAGGTTCCTCTTGTTTTCCATGTCTCCTCCAATTGTCATTTGCTTTATATCCAGTGTTCCTTGCATCTCCCCTTCTACTTTTTTGATTTCCTTTTGATCTGTATTCTCTAGTAAAGTGCCCTGTTTTATGGCAATTGAAGCACTCAACTTTGGCCTTATCAAAGCCAACTGGTTCCTTGGCATCAAACTGCAGCCTTCTACCTGTCTTATTCTTGTAAAACTTCTTCAATATCATTTAAATCATGGCTACTTGCCATTTCAAGTCCATCTCTTCTAAATCAAACTCATCAAGCTGCTCTAGATCCTCATGATCAAAAGGTCTTATATAGCTTATGATTGGAATTTACCATTATAAGTTCATAAGTGTCTTGTTTTTGAGTGGGGCTTGGTCACTAATACCCTATAAGACATAACAAGTATATAACTCTCATCAAAAAGTGTTAGGTAAAAATGAATCTGCTAGCATTGTTCTAGCAGCCTCAATAAGGGTCCTGTTCTTTCTCTCAGCAACTCTATTTTGTTATAGAGTTCTGGCATTACTGTACTCCCTCTTGATCCCTTTTGACCCACAGAATTCAATAATGTCTCTGTTCCTGAATTATATAACATTATCACATCTAATAGTTTTAACCCTTTTTTTTGATTTAATTGGTCTCTATTGTCTTATAAAGTCCTTAAGGATTCCACTAGTTTCATCCTTAGTTCTTAAAAAGAACACCCAACTAAACCTGCTAAAATCATCAGTGATAACCAGGCAATAAGTCTTATGGTTTATGCTCCTTACAGATGTGGGTCCAAATAAGTCCATATGCAAAAGCTGTAAGGGCTGACTAATAAAGCTCACTATTTTAGCCTTACAGGAGGCCTTGTGTTGCTTTCCTTTCTGACAAGCAACACAGGTGTGGTCATTTTGAAAAATCTTTAAAGGTAAACCTCTTACAAGGTTTCCCTTCATAAGTTTGTTTAAGTTTTTAAAGTTAACATGACCTAACCTCCTATGCCATTTGTTAGATTCATCAACTGTGGCCTTTGCAATCAAACAAGCTAAACCTCCAGAAGGAACAATGTTCTCTAAGTTGAAATTGTACATATTGTTTTGTCTAGGGATTCTAAGTAATACTTGATTTTCATCAGGCAACTTAAAGTCAGAAGACAACACAAGACATTCAGTGTCTGTGAAGAGAACCTTGTTCTTCTTGTCACATATCTGTGACACAGAAAAGAGATTGAAATGCTGTAGTTCTTTCACAAAGCACACATCCTCAAAATCTAACTTTTCTATTTTTATTTTACCTTTACCAGTTATGTAACCTTTACTACCTCCAAAAGTAACAGGGCCACCATTATAGTCTTGATATTCAGCAAGGTAGGCCTTGTTCCCAGTCATGTGCCTGAAACATCCACTATCAACAATCCCTTTGTTCTTTAAAGCTCTTTGTGGATTATCAGCACATCAAATATAAGATAAATCAGTTTCCTCTTAGGGACCCAATCTTGCTGACTTGGTCTGCATAGTGAATCTTTAAAATTAACATTTTACTAAGCTTTATCCACTATTATTTTGAGACTTGTCAGTAATGTCTTTGGGTCTCCATTACAACCTGTTAGGGACTTAACACAGTTTACCTTTTGCCCCCAACAGCAACTAACTGTATTGACCTTAACATATTAACTTTTTGATTGAAAAATTAGCTTTTTGTGTTGTTGTTCTAAAAATGGCCTTCTAAAAGGTGATGAATTTATAAAATATATTTCTTGGTCTGAATTCATTCACAATGGTTTGGCAGTAATATCTTTTGATTAAAAAATTAGCTTATGGTGTCAGTTGTTCAATATAAATGACATTCTAATGAGGTAATGAGATTAAAAAAATTATTTCTTGGTTTGATTACATGCACAATGGGTTCTGTCAGTATTAACTTACCTAGTATGTACTAGTTTTGCTGCTTTACTAGAGAGAATATGTCTAGCCAGTAATAACTGGAAATATTCCAGTTTTTAGTTAGTACTGCTTTTGAAACAAACTTGTTTTGGTGGTTCAATCTTTGCACATTGTTCTACACTGGTCTATTCTCCCCTTGACCAGTACCCTTGCCCTTCTTTTTGTTCAATTCAACATGTTTAGCTATTCTTTTCTCATGAAAGTCACAATCTCTAATAAGATGACTAAAACTGCCACATACAAAACATGCCTTTTTAGTAAACCCATTTCCCAAACCTAACCTTTTGGACATTAAACCATTCAATTCTCTCTGTCAGCATTAGTATTTGGACAAAATGTTTATTGTTTTTCTTTAACATTTTTCCCTAGATTTTTACATGCTTAACAGTATTAACCAAAGCAACATTAGGCTTTCCTTATTCTTTTGAAGGTGAATCCACATAATACATCATCAATGTAGTTACTCATCACTCCATAAAGATAGGAGCATCAACCAAAACTTAGGTTGGACTAACAACTTTGGGTTCAACTAACAACTAGTTCAGAGAACATAATACAAGTGTTTTCTACACTAGAATTAGACTCACAAGAGTCAAAATCACTAGTTTGTGTATCAAGATTCACTATTTTAGACTGTTTTGGACAATATGTGGAACATAGACTCATCTACTTCTCTATCAGGTCCCTTGAGGTCATATAATTTCTTGTCATTAGAGGGGAACTGCATGCATGCCACACTTTGCAAAATCTGTCATAGCACAGCCTATCTTCAACATCACTGCTCCTAACTTCCAAAATAAACATTAATAACTTCATTATCATAATTAAGACACCTACATATACTTATCTCCATACCCAAGCGCCAGATTTGTCCCTATACTCATCTGACGTAATTAGCAGTTTACTAAAGCCTTTTAGAAAAAACTTTGAAAATTCTCACGTTTGTCTTTTAATTTCTTCTTTTCTTTTACATCTCCTGCAAATAATTTTCTTATGATATATAAGACACATTAGTTTTATCATCTAATCAATTTTTCATAAATCTAACTTTTCCTCATACCAAAGTTGATTTTTTTGATGAGCAACTAATTAAGCCTCTACCTTTTTAAAGCTTGAGTATAGGCTTGAATTTCAATACTAGCATAACAAGTTGTTCCCTTTGTTCATCATATAATTTTTTAAGTTTAGCATATGATTCCCCACATTCTTTTGAACAAGATTTTACCTTAGTGTTTGAGCCTGAATTGCTGTAAGCCATCAAAGCAAATTACTCATTTCATCCACTTACATGAACCAGTCCAATCAACACCTTTTTCTATCAAAGTTTACCAGAAGCTTTAGGTCTCCTGTTTTCCAGGTCTCCTCCCATTGTATTTTGCTCTATATCCAGTGTTCCCTGCATCTCTTCTTCTGCTTTCTTGATTTCCTTTTGATCTGCACTCTCTAGCAAAGTGCCATGTGTTATGGCAATTGAAGAACTCAACCTTGGTCTTGTCAAAGCCAACTGGTTTTTTGGCATCAAACTGCAGCCTTCTACCTGTCTTCTTGTAAAACTTCTTCAATCTTATTGAAATCATGGCTACTTGCCATTTTAAGTCCATATCTTCCTAAATCAAACTCATCAAGCTGCACCAGATATCCTCATGATGCCCCCACCCCCCCCCCCCCCCCCAAGTTGTTGACCACTTGATTGATACAGCAAAGAAAGGAGTACATGATTCATCAGTGTATGATGAAGAGTTTTCCCTTTGTGAGTTGTAGCCAGAATAAGTGGAAACAACATGAGCAGTACTAACATCATTAGTACTGCTAGTGCTTTCAGAAGAAACAAAGGCGACATTTTGTGCACTAGAAGATGATCCATTAGGCTTAACATCAGACCAAAGAAACTACATTGTTTATAGAGGATCATCAAAAACAAAGACTGTCCACTCCGGGTTTGGTCCTCATGACTAAGGACACTCTGACTAGGAAGAATGTAAAAGACCACAAAAAAAAAAAAAAAAAAAAAAAAAAAAAAAAAAAAAAAAAAAAAAAAATAAAAAAAAAAAAAAAAAATAAAACAAAAAAAAAAAAAAAAAAAAAAAAAAAAAGAAAAATAAAAAAAAAAAAAAAAAAAAAAAAAAAAAAAAAAAAAAAAAAATAAAAAAAAAAAAAAAAAAAAAAATATAAAAACAAAAAAAAATAAAAAAAAAAAAAAAAAATAAAAAAAAAAAAAAACTAAGGAACTTCAGATTAGCATTCTTAAGTGGAAACACCTACCATGAATCTCAAGTTGACTCAAGAAACACTGAAACCTGTCATAACCTATTGTGCATCATCTGAGTTGGATAATACAGAAAAACCTATAAAACTGTTGCTTTAAAATGTATTAATGCATCTTCATTGATTCATCAATGCCACCAATCTAGATTTGATAGCATCCCACATCTCTTTAGCATCAGCCATCTTGTGAAATTTTGCTAAATGGTCTTCTGGTAAAGCCATAAGCAAGATGGTCCTTGCTTTTCTTTCTCTTTCTCTGGCTAAAATTTCTTCAGCAGTTTTAGGAGGCAGAACCTTTATTACTCCATTTGTATCTGTTGAGACACTTACAGGACCATTTCATTTTTGTATGACTTCCCATATAGGATAATCTGTATGGCTCAAGTAATGTTCCATTTTCATGGCCCAAATGTCATACTCACCTTTCTTCAGAACAGGAAGCTTAATGGTTGACAAAGTATGAGGGGCTTGTTGTGTTGGTGTTTGTTGTTGTGGTGGTGGTAGTGGTGGTGGATTTTCATCATCTGATCCTGCCATTAAATAGATCTGAAAGGTAAAGGTATATAACTGATGTGTTTTGGTTCTTCTTACTCTGAGTTTCTCTACAAGCTCTTATACCACTTGTAGATCCCATACTTAATAGATCTTTCTAGCCTGTTAAGGGTGGTAGCCAATCTGGATAGATCCAAACTAACTACAAGAGAAACAATGACTATGAACAATATAAGCTATGCAGAAACTAACTTATATTGCTAAGAAGAACAATGAATAAAACAGAACTTTGATTATTATTAATCTGCTAGGTTACAGATTACTAACGATTAATATTTATGAAACTTGTGTATGAAACTTATATTTCTAACTAATGCCGTAAGGTTCCTTTTATACACCAAGGAAAACCCTAATGGGCTTACAAAACATATGAAGAGATAATTCATATCTATTCCTATAATAACTCATGCATATCTCCTAACAGTACTAACTATTATATGTTAGCAGTATTAACTTACTACTAACAACACTAACTATACTGGCAGTACTAACAATGTATTGGCAGTACTAACTCCTTATAACTAACAGTACTAACAACTTAGTCTATTTTCTTGAATCTTTAGCATTCTTCACCAGCATCACTAAGTAGAACTGGCAGTAGTAACTTGTATAAGTAGCAGCACTAAGTTGTAGAAACTTCTGAAACCTAACAATCCTCCCCTAAACATGATGTTCACTTGTTAACCTTTATGCTTCTTCAGTTTGAGCTTCTTGAACACTAGGAGGATGTATCCAAACACACTGCTACTCTTTAATCTGCTTTTTGTTGAACTCTTTTGTTACTTAGTAAACTTAAAATTCTTTAGCTTCCAGTCTTTAGTCACCATCTCAGCATCTCAACAACACAGCACCAACTAAGTTGGCTTTGTAGTTTTTGACAAACTACCAGCCATAAATGGATTTGATATTTCTTTACCAGTAGCCATTTGCTCTGGAATAGCCAATGCTTCATTGCAATAACATGGTGCATTGATAACCATATAGTTTTGAGTAAACTATCAACTATCAACAGATTTGAGATGTCTTTACCAAGAGCCGTTTGCTTTGGACTAGCCAACTCTTTACTGTAAAGCATGGTGAGTTGAGAACCATATAGTTTTTAGCAAACTATCAGCTATTAACGGATTTGAGAAGTCTTTACCAGAAGCCGTTTGCTCTGGACTAACCAGTTCTTGATGTCTGTTAGACATGGTGAACTGATGGCCATTTGTTCGTGGTATAAAACCAACACTTAAAGATCCTTCTCACCTCCATCATGGCTTCCATACTCATCAATCTACTTTTGAATAAATCTAAGTAGAGTATAAGTATCTTCACTTGCAGTCCCAACTACTAACCTCAAAAAAAGCATTCTTTCAAGTGTTTCTTTTGTGAGTGGATACTTCCTTTCTGCAAGCATATGAATCTCAGTACCATCTTCCAGTATCAAGGTATGAACACCACAATTTTCATAAAAATCCCAGCTATTAAGATTCCATCTTTTTTGATTCTGCGAGAGTTCATCTTCTGCATTTGCATTAAACATTATCCTTAAATCTCCCCAAAGAACTAGATCGACACCTTCTGGAGTAGTTGTTTCAAATCTATTCATCACAAGATTATATAACTCCTCAAGATCTAGCCTATCAAACCTTGTTACCATTTTAGAAAAGGTTTTAATTCACCTAGAACTTCCATCAGATCTAAAGATTCTGTAGTAAAGAATGCACTTCTGCTACCATAGCTGTAAAAATTCATAGAATTTTGATTCCCCAGATATAATTTGAAACCACTTCTCCCAGTACTTTTCTATCTACTATCTTCAAAAAAGCCATTAGTTGCTCTTCTTCTTTAAGATCAGCATCAGTCTTTTATCTTTTTGACTTCCTTTGTTGTTTTTATATTTTTTTTTATTTTCTTTTTTTTTATTTTTTTTTTTTTTTTCTTTCATCTTAAGTCTTTCTTGCTTTGGTCTTTTTCCTGATACTCCTATCATGTCCCTTCTTTCTTAAACTGTCAACCTTAGTACTTGATAGGTTCTTCAAAGAACCTTTCTTAGGTACACCAGCTGCTTCTTTAGAATCTATTTACTGCATCACTAAATCCATTTAGGCTTGAAATCATCGATTACCCATTTCTGTCCTTTCATACACTAACTTTGAATATTTCTAGCAAATGTCTTTGCCTTCAGATAAGAGTGTTTGTAACCACCCATATTCTTCAGATACGTCATCATCAAATTCCTTAGTTGAGATTTAGTTGGTGGTCTACTTCTAATCTAAGCAGATCTTTATGCTGCTCTGAATTTTCTTTGAGCAGCAATTGTTTTAGCCAAGAACTTTGCTCTCACTCAATGTATATTCCCCCTCTCTCTTCCTGTTAAACTTGGCTATAGAACAATGCATCAGCATCATATCCCTACTTGAACTTCATCATACGTCGTCCGCTATAGCACCATAGATGCTTCTTCTTCCCTCTTGTCTTTCCCTTTCTACCTACCCCATCTTGCAAGTCTAAGCTATGTACCTGTCTAGTCGATTTTTTAGCATCTCTTGCAATCTGACCAGCATCGAAATCATTTCTAGTCATCTTCTTTACAGGCTCAGGTTCTTCTGAGACACTTTTGCCTTTATCTTTAGGGTCAATTATTGGAAGTGGCTTCAAGGTTAGAATTGATCTTGCAGGTCTTGAAGAATCTTCAATATCTTTAATTAATACTCCTTTTTCCTTAGCTTTCTCTTCTTTCATCTTAATTAAAGTTTGAGCCATGGTGATATCTTCATCATCAAATATACTTGTTGTTGTAGGAGGAGTTCTAGGCTCAACAACACTATCTTCTTGCCTAGCAGCATCAACATCTGGCCTAGCAGTACTAAGTTCTGGCCTAGCAGTACTAACTGTTTTAGGTACAACAGTACTAACTAGTTCTTCAGTACTTCCTCCTTTATCACCACTGCCCTTGTTAAGCTTATCAGTTTCATTACTTTGCCTCCCTTCTTTTACAACATCCTTTGTTTCCATGTAATCCCTACCATCAGCATCAAGATCATCAAAGGCATCCAAAGTTGGTTCAGGTTTGGCATTTTTCCTCCCCTGTTTGGATACATACTCCTTCCTTCCCAACCTTTTCTTCATTGATAACCTTTTCACACTCTTTAACCATGCCCTGTGGTGTGAGATGCTTGGCTTACACTTCCTTTTCAACCTTTTGATTTGATCATTCAATTTAAAGGATCTCTGTACCTGAGCAATCCTTGGAGTTTCAAAAGCAAGAACCCTGTTGGACAAGTTAGTGCAAAGAACAAATAACTCTTCTAGGTTCAAGCCACCCTCAGCTTTTTTAGATGTGTGATCACCTGAAAGAAGACTATCATGGGATGGCTGGTCCCCTTTACTCCCATTAGTGCCCTCTAAAGAGTCCCTAGAGTCTTGGGTAGTGTCATGGCTAGGTGACAAGGCAGTCACAGGGGTTTGTCGTCCTGTATAGGGTAATTATGTAGGGGTGTTTGTTGTGTTCAGTGGTTGTCTCTAAACCCTACACCCTCAGGTGCTTGGTATGGCACCAACATGGAATCAAAGAGTGGAGTTACTTTTCCTGAAAACTTTACACCTTTCCTGGACATGTTTAAGAATACCTTTTGAGTGTGAGCTGGTGTAACATAAGACCTTTTCAGAAAGATCTATTAAGGACATAACAAGCAGTACTAACTGCTTCAGCCTAAAAAGTGTTAGGTAAAAATAAATCTGCTAACATTGTTCTAGCAGCCTCAATAAGGGTCCTGTTCTTTCTCTCAGCAACTCCATTTTGTTGTGAGATTCAGCATTACTGTATTCCTCTTGATCCCTTTTGACACACATAAATTCAATAATGTCACAGTACTTGAATTATGTACCATTATCACCATCTTAATAGTTATAACTTTTTGATATTAATTGGTTTTTCAATTTGTCATTATAAAGTCCTTAAGGATTCCCACTAGTTACATTCCCTTAGTTCTTTAAGAAAACCCCAACTAAACCTGATAAAATCATCAGTGATAACAAGGCAATAAGTTTTATGGGATTATGCTCCTTTACAAATGTAAGATCCCAAATAAGTCCATATGTAAAAAGCCTTGTACAGGGCTGACTAATAAGCTCACTAAATTTGGGCCTAACATGAGGCCATTGTGTTGCGTTCCATATTGACGAAGCAACACAGGTGGGTCCATTTTGAAAAATCTTTGAAGGTAAACCTCTTACAAGATTTCCCTTCCCAAGATTGTTTAAGTTTGTTAAAGGTTAACATGCCCAAACCTCCTGCTGCCATTTGTTAGATCATGCATAGTGGCCTTGCAATCAAACAAGCTAAAACTCCAGAAGTAACAATGTTTCTATGTAGAAACTGTACATATTGTATTTGTCTAATGGATACAAGTAATACTTGATTTTCATCAGGGCAACTTAAAGTCAGAAAGATCGCACAAGACATCAGTGATTTTTAAAGAGAACCTTGTTCTTCATGTCACACATCTTTGACCACAAAAAGAGATTTGAAATGCTTGTAGTTCTTTCACAAAACACACAATCCTCAAAATCCTAACTTTTCTTGTTATTTATTTTACCTTATACCAGATAAGTAACCTTTAAACCTCCAAAAGCCAACAGGGCCACCATTAAGTCTTGATATTCAACAAGGTAGGCCTTGTTATCCAGTCATGTCCGGAACATCCTACTATCAATAATCCCATCGTTCTTTAAATCCCTTGGATTACCTTGCACATTAAATAAGAGAGAATAGTTTCTCTTAGAGACGCAAGCCATTTTGGGCTAGGGGTCTTCCTAGTGGATCTTTAGAATTAACACATTTTCTAGAATTTGTGATCCAGCCAATTGTATTTGGATAATTTGTTCTAATAATGTCTTTTGGGTCTCCAATTATAACCTGCTGAGGGCTTAACAGCAGTTTCCTTTTTCCCCCCAACAGCACTACTGAAACTGCTTTTACCCTCAGCAGTAATAAAACTTTTGATTTTGAAAATTTTGTTCTTGGTGCTGTTGTTCTATTAAATGGCCTTCTGATAGGTGAATGAGTCTTATGAAAATTATTTCTTGGTCTGTTTTCATTCACAATGGGTCTAACAGCATTAACTTTCCTAGCAACACTAGTTGATACTGCTTGACTATTACAATTATGGCTAGCAGTGTTAACTGGAATTCTACCAGTTCTAGATAGTACTGCTGTTTGAACAAACAGGTTTTAGTGATTCAATCTTTGCACATTGTTCCACACTGGTCTATTCTCCCCTTAACCAGTACCCTTACCCTTCTTTTTGTTCAATTCAACCTGTTTAGCCATTCTTTTCTCATGAAAGTCACAATCTCTAATAAGATGACTAAAACTGCCACATACAAAACATGTCTTTTTAGTAAACCCATATCCCAAACCTAACCTTTTAGACATTAAACCATTCCAGTATCTCTTGTCAGCTTTAGGACTTGGACTATATGTGTTTTGTTCTTTAACAGTTTCCCTAAGAGTTTTTACATGCTTAACAAAAGCAGAACTAGGTCTTTCTTGTTCTTTTGAAGGTTGAATCACATATTCATCATCACTGTATTCTTGACTTCTACACCTCAATATTAGGAGCCATAGACCAAACTTTAGGTTGACTAACAACTTTGGGTTCAACTACAACTGGTTCAGGCATAGATTCAAGTGTTTCTACACTAGAATTGGACTCACAAGAGTCAAAATTACTGGTTTGAGTATCAGATTCACTAGTTTTAGACTGTTTTGGACCATATGTGAACATAGAATCATCTACTTCCCTATCAGGTCCTGAAGGCATATAATTTCCTGTCATTGGTGGGGGAACTGCATGCATGCCTTCAACATTTGCAAATCTATCATGCACAGGACTATCTTTTACATCACTTGACCTACTGTCAAATACACTTTGAAAAACTTCATTTTCATAACTTAAGACACCATCATGTACTTGATCTTCATACCCAAGTCCAAATTTGTACCTTTTACTCATCTGACTGTTTAGCAATTTATTAAGGCCTTTAGAAGAACTTTGAAGAATTCTCAAGTTTGGTTTGTAAATCTTTCTTCTATTCTTACAAAGCTTCCTGCTAACATTTTCTTATGATATGTGAGCACATCAGTTTTATCATCTAAATCAATTTTCATAAACCTAATCTTTTCCTCATACCAAAGTTGATTTTTCTAATGAGTAACTAATTGAGCCTCTACCTTTTTTAAGCTTGAGTATAGGCTTGAATTTCTATACTAGCATCACCAAGTTGTTCCCTTTGTTCATCATATAATATTTTAAGTTTAGCATAAGATTCCACACATTCTTTAGAACAAGATGTTACCTCAGTGTCTGAGCCTGAATTGCTGTAAGCCATCAAAGCAAAGTTCTCTTGTTCATCCTCTGCATGATCAGTCCAATCAACACCTTCCCCATCAAGAGTTACCAAAGCTTTAGGTTCCTCCTGTTTTCCAGGTCTCCTTCCATTGTCTTTTGATTTATATCCAGTGTTCCCTTTTGATCTGCACTCTCTAGCAAAATGCCCTGTCTTGTGACAATTGTAGCATTCGACTTTGGTCTTGTCAAATCCAACTGGTTCCTTGGCATCAAAATGAAGTTTTCTCCTTGTCTTCTTGCAGAACTTATTCAATCTCATGAAAATCATGGCCACTTGCCATTTTAAGTCCATCTCTTCTAAATCAAACTCATCAAGCTGCTCTATATCTCATGATCCAAATGTGGACCACTGGATTGATTAGCAAAGAATGAGTACATGAGTTCATCAGTGTATGATGAAGAGTTTTCCCTTTGTGAGTTGTAGCCAGAAGAAGTAGAAACCCCATAAGCAGTACTAACATCATTAGTACTGCTAGTGCTTTCAGAAGAAACAAAGGTGACATTTTGTGCACTAGAAGATGATCCAGTAAAGCCTTTAATATCAGACTCAAAGACTCTAAGATTGTTATAGAGATCATCAATACTAAGATTATCCACTCCTGGCTTGGTCCTCATGACTAAGGATACTTGGGACCAGGAAGAAGGTAAAGACCTAAGGAACTTCTAATTGGCATCTTCAGTGGAGACACCTGCACCATGAATCTCAAGTTGACTCAGAAGACTCTAAAACCTGTCATAACCTTTTGCAATCCTTCTGAGTTGGATACAGAAAAGCCTTCAAATTGTTGCTTCAGAATGTATTTCTGCATCTTCTTTGATTCATCATTGCCACCAAATCTGGATTTGATAGCATCCCACATATCTTTAGCATCATTCATCTTGTGAAATTTTCCTAAATGATCTTTTGGTAGAGCCATAAGCAAGGTGGTCCTTGCTTTTCTTTTTCTTTTCTCTCTAAACTTTCGTCCACAGCGATTTTGGAGGACAGAACCTTATACTCCATTTGTACTGTTTGATGAAACAACACTGTACGGACCCTTTCCTTTTTGTCTACTTCTCATATAGGATAGTCTGTATGAGCTCATGTAATGTTCCATTTTCATGGCCCAAATGTCATACTCACCTTTCTTCAGAATATGGAGTTTAATGGTTGACACAGTATGCGGGGCTTGTTGTGTTGGTGTTTGTGGTGGTGGTGGTGGTGGAATTTCGTCATCTGATCCTGCCATTGAATAGATCTTAAAGGTAAAAGTTTGTAACTAATAGTTATATTCTACTTACTCCAGAGTTTTCTCAACAAGCCTGATACACTCTCAGTTCCAATCCAAAAAGCTTTTCCACCATCAATCTAACACCTTTCTTTGCTTTTCCTGCAAAATGTTAGTCCAAAAACCAAAAAAGCACAAGCCATAGCAATTTTTACAATTATTACAGTATTAATTATACCTAACAGTATTAAGTATAACTACAGAATTAGCTCAGGCAGTATAAGTAAAACCCAACAGTACTAATCTTATATACTTAACAGTAGAAATCTTTTAATTACATTAATAGACAGTACTAATTCATAACAAAATTTTACAAAAACATAAAGAGATAAATAGACTTTAAAGGATTTCAACATTCCAATACAACAATCAATATGAAATATACTTTCATCAAAAGCTTTTGTAAGCAAATTACAACATTCTTGTCAGTAAAAGATTTTGACACATTTGAACCAAAATTTTTATTCATGTGCAATCTACTAATAAAAAAATATGATGTCTGATCATTTATATGCTTTGTTTTTGAATGAAAACAATAATTTTTAATTATACAATAGTATTGTTATTATTAATAAAGTCTTGTGTTAATGCATAAAATTAATACCATAATCAAGTAGTTGATCTGAATCCAAAGCACTTGTCCATAATAACTTGAAGCAACCACATACTCAGCTTCTGCTTGTGAAGTTGCAGAACCACTGTCAATTTCATTGCACTGCCGATGATATTCTCATATCCAAAGGACAACCTCCTTTGTAGACTTTCTATCCAAACTTGCTCCATCATAATCACTAATCCCAGTGGGGGTAATACTACCAAATCAAAAGAGAATTTTTTGGATTACCCAAAGGCCCAATTTTGGTTGACCTTTTAAGTACCTAAAAACATTTCACAGCATGAAGATGTGAAACCTTTGGATTGACTTGTATCTAGCACAGGCACACACTGCAAACATAATGTCAGGTCTTGAAGATGTAAGATTACATCAATGAACCAATCATTGACCTATACATAATGAACATTCCCACTTCTTCATCCACATTTTTCATACTTGACAAAGGCTTTTGAGTTTCCATTGGATGTCTTGCATCTTAACTCTGTAAACCTAATTTAAAATTTCAACAACATATTTATCTTGACTAATAAATATGCCATCCTTCTTCTGCTGCACTTGTAATCCCAAGAAGAATGTAAGTTCTCCCATAGAACTCATCTGAAATTTCTCATGCATCAACTTCTCAAATGCATTGCATAGCTCCTTCTTTGTTGAACCAAAGATGATATCATCCACATAAACTTAGACCAGTAAAATATCACCTTTGTGCCTTTTGATGAATAAGGTCTTGTCAATTTTCCCTCTTTGAAACCCATTGTCTAACAGATATGTTTTGACAAGTTTCATACCAAGCTCTAAGACTTAATCACAGTCATACAGTGCTTTTCGAAACCTTGTATACTTCAATCAGGAATGTCCTGGATCATTAAATCCGAATGGTTTGACTTACATACACCTCTTTCAATCTTCCCATAAAGAAAAGAACTTTTTACATCCATTTGAACACCATAAAATCTTTAAAATGGAAACAAAAGCTAATATACCCTAATTGCTTCAAATTCTTGTAAACAGGCAAAGACTTCATCATATCGTTATCTCTTCTTCTTGTGTGTATCCTTGACCACCAATCCTTGCTTTAATTTTCTTATCACAGATTCCCCTTTCATTCCTTTTTATCCTGAAATCCCATTTAGAGCATATAGCCCCCTTTTTTCCTTGGTAATCTACTAAAGTCAAAACTTCTTGTAACTTGAATTGTAGAAGCTCTTCCTGCATAGCCTCTATCTAGCTTGGATCCTTCAATGCATGAATTACCTTTTTGGGTTCTTCATGTGATAAAAAGCAAGCAAGCAAGCAGTTTTGAAGGTCTTTATGGTTTGTTCTTTGTTGAACAGTACTAACAAACCTATGTTCCTCTAATTTCTTTGACATCTGTCTTGTTTGTGTAGCTGATTGCAAATCTCCAATCACTTAATCAAGAGGATGATCTTTATGAATTCTTGTAGTTGGAATAGGACTGACTTGGATTGTTGTATCTAAATTGTTCATGTCAGCCTCTACACCATCATCTTAATCATTTCTTGAGAAGTCAAATATGATATAATATTCCAAAGCAGGCATATTTGGATCAAATGGAAGTTCAATGCTTGTTTTTCCATCAACAACATTAACCTCATTTGTGCCAGCAGCATTTACAGTGTTAGTGCTGTTAACATTATCTTTATTCTCTTGATCATTACATTTACTATCTCTTCTTGGATCTTCATTAACCTTATTTCCATCATCACTTGAAGGTTTGGATCCATCATCATGAGAACTCTTTGTATCTTGGGAATATGGTGGATCAGCAGTCCATAATGGTAGCAAAATGTAATTTTTGATAGGTTCTGTCTCCTTTCTAGCTTGACCTGCATTATTACTTGCTTTTGTACCTGCAAAACCATTAGACTGTGTACCTGCAACAATTGGCTCATAATTCATTGTTCTTGTTAGTGCATCAATATCAAATAGCCAATCTGGTCCACTACCTACAACATTAGGTGTATTCTCACTAAACCTAATATGCAAGTTTTCTTCCACTATCCTTGTTCTACTATTGAATACTCTAAGGCATAACATTCAAAGAGTAACCAAACAAAGAATAACTTCATCCAGCCTTACCATCAAATTTGCCTAAGTGATCTATGGTATTAAGAATGGTAACAGGTCGTTTACTTTAGAAATGTAAACTAGGTTACATAATGGAATGGAATAAAAACGAAAAATATTCCCGTGAAAAAGGTTGTACTTAATATAGTAAGTAGATATTACATTCATGAAAATACTAGAAAATTATGGGTTGTTATAGTTGGCAACTTAGAATCAGCTAGCATTGTCCTAGCAGCCTCACTTTTTGTCTTATTCCTCATCTCAGTAACTCCATTTTGTTGAGGAGTTTTAGCTACACAACATTGTCTCAAAATACCCTTCATTTCACAAAACTGATTCATTTCTCTATTTTTGAACTCAGTTCCATGATCACATCTAATCACCTTAACCTTGTGATCTATTAGATTTTCTATCTCAGTTATGAAGGACTTAAGAATGCCACTAGTCTCATCCTTAGTAGCTAGAAAGAAAACCCATGTAAACCTACTGTAATCATCTATGACAACTAGGCAATATATTTTTTTCATACGGATTTTTACAAATGTTGGACCACATAAGTCCATATGTAACAAATGTAAAGGAAGACTGATTGAGTTCTCTGTTTTGGACTTACAAGAGGCCCTGTGCTGCTTTCCCTTTTGACAAGCAACACAGGTTTGATCATTTTCAAAAAGTTTGGAAGGTAAACACCGTTGAAGGTTAGGATCACCATCCATTCATAGAGACTCTTTGTATCTTGTGGATATCTGTGGGATCAGCGCGGGGTCCATAATGGAGCAAAAATCTGTATGTTAAAACATATTAGATAGGTTCTGTCTCCTTTCTAGGCTAGCATCACTGGCAGAGTCATTGCGAGCGAGTGCTATTTTGTTACCTACTGAAACGCCTTAGAGGGGCTGATAAGCCTGTGCAACAAATGGCTCGCGTAATTGCGCGTTGTAGTTTTCTTAGTCGTGTTAAGTTGGCATCAATACAAAAGAGAGCCAATAATGTGCTACTACCGTACAACATTAGGTGTAATCTCCACGTCAAAACCTAAATACTAGCAAATTTTCTTTTACTACATATCCTTGTTCAACTATTGAAAATACTCTAATAGTGACTTAACGCGAGCGTGTTCAAAAGTTATCCAACACAAAGAACCCTCATCAGTCTCCTTAACCGCGAGCAAATTTGCCTAAGTGATCTATGGGATTAAAAAATGGTAACCGACACACCAAAATGGTTCATGAAAAACTTAAAGATGGAGTTATCTAAAACCTACCATAAAAATTTCATCTAGGGTCTTGTATGACGCTTAACTAAATAACCCACTAATTTTGCCACAGTACAGAGCAGTATTAACTGTGCATTTTAAACACCTAAATACAGTTTGTTGTAGCACGTTAAATCAGCATAGCTCTAGGTTTCCTAGCAGCCGATATTAGTGACCAATTTCACTCCATCACTACCGCGCGAACTCTACATAGAGGTTAAGGAATCTAACTAACACTAAATTGTCTTCAAAACCCTATCATCTCACAAACTGAATCATATCTTGTTTTTGAATTCAGTTCCATTATCACACCTATTCACCTTAACCTTGTGAACAAACTAGATTTTATATCCTAGTTATAAAGAACTTAAGAATGCCCACTATCCATCCTTATAACAAAGAAAGAAAACCCATGTAAACCTACAATATTCATCCGTACAACTAGGCAATATATTTTCATCATAAGTCTTTTTACAAATGTTGGACCAAATAAGTCCTGTGCAACAAAAGACAGTAAGACTGATTGATTTCTCTATTTGGACTTACAAGAGTCTTAGTGCTGCTTTCCTTTTGACCAAGTAACACAGGTTTTTGATTATTTTGCAAAAAGTGTTGGAAGGTAAACCTCTACACAAGATTTGTCTTAACCAATTTTTCATTGTTATAATATTCAAGTGACATAGCCTTCTATGCGTAAAGATTAGATTCATCAATGAGGCTTTTGACTCAAAGGCAAGTAAACCTCCTTATATAAACAAGGAATCTTTAAATCAAACACTATACTATTGTCTTTCTAGGAACCTAATAAAGACTTGACTACTTTTCATCAATTAACTAAAGTTTAGAATAAGAGATAAAACAATACATTTAGTGTCATTAAAAAGAACACTATTCTTTTTATCACACATTTGTGAGACACTAAAGAGATTAAACTTTAACTCTCTCACAAAATACACATTTTCAAAATCTAGATTACCAGTTTTAATGGTATCTTTTCCTGTGATTTTCCCTCCTTTGAGGTTCCTTCTAAAAGCAACATATCCTCCATCTATCTCTTCATAGTCTATAAGACAGGACATGTTCCCTATCATGTGCCTTGAGCATCCACTATTAATTACTCCTTGATCCTATAAATCCATTTGTGGATTGCCCTGCACATTAGATAGAAAAATCAGTTTCTTTTGGGGACCCAACCCATCACTGACTTGGATCTGCCTTGTGCATCAGTATAGTCAAACGTTTTTAGGGTGATTGATGCATCGTTGTGTTTAGAAACATGGTTTAAAACTTTGTGCTTTGGTTACCAAACCCAACAAGCTGAGGCCTTAATAGCATTAAAATTATTTCCTTTAACAGCATTAACTACTGCTTTTGGCCTAACAATATTAATTTTTTTTATCTCTAACAGTATTAACCTTTTGATTAATATTACTATTTTTAAATGCTGTGTTCTCATGAGTGGGCCTCTTAACAGTTGAATGTGCTATTTTAGAAAGATATGACATCGGTCTAGCAACATTCACTATTGTTTTTGAGTGAGCAGTATTAACTTGTCTAGCAGTATTAACTAATACTAAACCAGACTTCATTAGTACTGCTCTTGGAACCATGTTCTTTTTAGCACAGGGGTGAGTCTTATTAGCAAAGTTTTGATGATTCACCCTTTAAGCATTGTTCCAAACAGGTTTTACCATCCTTTGATTTTGAAACTATTTTTGATGGTAATTACAGTCAACTTGCAAATGATCAAATCTTCCACACACATAACATGCCTTATTAAACATCTCAAAATTGCTTCCTAGTTTTTGAGACATCATATTGTTCCAATTTCTTTGATTGCCTCTTGGACTGTGAGTGTTTTGCCTATGTTTCTCAACTTGTTTAACCGTTTTCCTAGTAGTTTTCTCTTGTTGCTTAGGTTTGACAAACTCTATCTTAGCAATACTAGGCTTAACTATTTTCTTATCAGTTTTAGTTTGAAACACATTTTCTTCCTTACTATTTGACACCTATTCTTCAATAATTGGGGCATCATCATTCTTCCTAACTACCTTAGGCTCTTTTTCACTAGACATAGCTTTGTTGTTCTCAACTACAGGCTCATTAACAAACTTATCTACACCAGTAAAAGACAAGTCAGGTGTTGGAGGCATGAAATTTCCTGTGTAGAGAGGTGGAACTGCATTATATTTTTTATAGCCTAAACCTTTCTTGCATTTATCAACAATCTGACACTCTCTGAGCTTGTGTCTAAACTTTTAGATGCATTTTCAAATTTATCTACATTAAATTGAATGCTATCCTTTTCATTTTAAATTTTTTCAAGCTTCTTCCTAAGCTCTCTAATAGTTATTTCTCCTACTTGAATATCCCATTTTAAGCCATTAATCTTTTCTACATAAACAGACTCATTCTTTTTATAAAATTCAAGTTTTTCTTCCACTATTTGTAAACCTGTTTTATAACCTAAAACCATTAAACTATATTTATCTAACTCTCTTAATAGTTGATTATTTTGAGATTTAAGTAATTTAACAGTTTCCATACAAGATTTTGAAAAATTTGAATCATTGGATGCCTATGAGTCAGAACTTAAAGATGAGTAAGCCATGAGTGCATAATTGGTCCCTTCCTCTGCCTGATCACTCCAGTCATATCTACCAAGACCATCACATGACACTAAAGCTGTGGAAGTAGATGTTTCCATGGGCACACTCCTTCTTGAGCTTTCCTTGTTCTTGTTGTCTTGGTTTCTTGGAGCTCTGCACTCCCTAGCAAAATGTCCTCTCTTGTAGCAGTTGTAGCACTCTACTTTGGACTTATCAAAACCAATAGTCTCATTGTCATTAATAGTAAGATTCCTTCCTGTATTCTTCAAAAACCTTCTAGCCCTCATAGTCAACATGGCTATTTGCCATCTCAAATCCATCTCTTCTATGTCATCAGGATGAATTTGTTGCAAGTCCTCATGTGCAAGTTGAGGACTATTTGGTTGACTAGAAAAGAATGAACAAATAACAGCATCACTCAAGTTATCAATATTTGTAGAGTAAGCAGTATTAACTTGAGTGCTAGCAGTAGTAACTCTATGAGCAGCATTAACTGCTTCATTAGAACTGCTAGTGTTGTTATTTGAGGAGGACACAAAAGCCATGTTCTGTGTGCTTGAACTTGAGCTAGACATCCCTTTAACTTCTGGTTCATACACCTTGAGGTTGTTATAGAGATTGTCCATGCTCATTGTTTCTAACTCAGCTTTATTCCTCTACACAAAAGCATGTGTGTTCCACTCAGGTGACAAGCTTCTTAATAACTTTTGATTAACATCTTCTTGTGAAAGCTTTTCATCCAAAAGCTCTAACTGACACACAAGCTTTTGAAGCCTATCAAATGTTTAATCAAGCATCTCTAAGCTTGGAGCAGTGAAGTTTTCATATTGTTGCTTTAAGAGATTTCTTTGAGTCTTCTTAGTAGCTGCATTCCCATCAAATCTCTTTTCTACAGCTTCTAGCAACAGCTTAGCATCATTTATAGAGTTAAACTTTAACTGATATTCATTGGAAATGCCCATCATTAAAGTACTTATAGCCTTCACTTCTAATCTTCTCTAAGCCTTATCTTCAGCGGATGTAATAACATCACTGTTGTAACACCTTCTACAATTTGTGTTTTTGGCAAGGTTGCACTATTCTCTATAACTTCCCACAGTGCATAGTCTATCATCTGAATATATTATTCAATATTCATCCCCCATAACTCAAACTCACCCGGTTTGAGCATGGGAACTTTGGATGCAGCCACCATGTGTGCAGAATCTTGATCTATGTCTTCTAGTAAAGTTTCTTAAAGCAACAAGCTCTGATACCACTTGTTGGTCCTACTTTAATAGATCAAATTCCTTAAGCTTGTATAAGGATTATTTATATTAGATAAATCTAACACAACTATAGTAGAAACTTTGAATGTATTAAAGATTATGCGGAATCTAATCTTTAATATTAAGAAGAATTCTTAATGAAACAGTAATTATATGAACATATAATTCAACAAACAAAATCTCTAATATTATAATAATACGAATACTCTTACAGTACTAGGGTTACAAAGACCTTGAAGCTAAGACTAAGATTGATTTTTGGTTTTGGTGTGGTACATTAATCTCTATGCCCTAGGACCTCCTTTTATACACCAAGGAGTCCTAAACAGCTTACAATACTTTCCTAAGTAATCATAATCTTTTAAAAAAATAAGTTATACATATCATTTACCAAAATATCTCATACAAATCACATAAGCAGTACTAACTTCTTCACTAGCAGCATTAACTCCTTCAGCGGTATTAACTTTGTACTAACAGTAGTAACTTTTGTACTAGCAGTAGTAACTACTTAGCAGTTTTTCTTCTAAGTCTCTGAGCAGTCTTAACTTCCACTAGTAGTAGTAACTTCCTCTAGCAGTAGTAACTTTGTACTGAGCAGCATTAACATCAATAAAAGCAGTAGTAATACTAACAGCATTAAGAAGGCTTTTAATCCCAACACTTTTGTGTGCGACCTATCATTCAACTGGATCTAGTGACACGGACCAAGTAGATCTAGAGTCCGAGATAGCTCTTTATATAATAATTTATACATCTAGAACCATAGTTACACAAATATTGTCCTTCTAAGTCTGTGTCTAGGATACGCTTCGGGCTTAACTAGTTAATTGGATACTGCCAATGGTCTATTGATCGTGTTGACTAGCAGGTGACCTAGATAATTCAACAAGTAACATTCTGATTCCATTGGATAGTTGGACAAGTGGACTACTAGTGTATAAATTACCATTAAGCGGTAAGTGGGTAAAGTCTCTATGAGCTAGGATTTAACAAGAACACCATTGCTTTAATCCCTAAGATAGATTATAATTAGCAAATAAGGATGCTTTATGCGGATGCTTTAATTATGACAGAATTTATGTGTCTAGGTCTTAGGATGATGTAACGCCTAAGTCTTAAGAATGATATCCCACATCAAGAGAAGAAATCATTGCATTTAATAAACAAACCAACTTTCTAATTGGATTAATAATGGTTAATACAGTTTTCTTATATTTGGCTCGACTGTTCTTTTATCTTTTGTTAATTAGCTTGCATGGGTTAAAGTGCCTTGAATTAATTAAAGTCACCAACTAAACCGTGTCAGTCTCTCAGGTTGAAAACCCCCTTTTCCCTTTAGAATTAGGATTTAGACTGACATATGTTTAGAATAGAATAGAATTAACATAGATTAGATAACTAAGATACTAATTAAATTGATAGATTTAACCTCGCTTCAAGTGTTCGACACCCTACTTACCACGAAACTACTACCAATCAGGTACACTACCCGTTAAAGTGTTGTTTTTGGTTTAGTAGACAAAATATAAATTTAAAACTTGAATTAATAAAATATACACCACACAAGGACACATTAAGTTTTTGGTGCCGCTGCCGGGTAGTGAAAATTAATCTTGATTTTTATTTAATATTTTGGTTTTTAACATTAGATTAGATCTAACCCTTAGGATTAGTGTATATTCTTGTATATTCTGTAAATTTTGTATATTTGTCTTTAATTGTTTGCTTGTATATTTGTGTGTTTAATTGTTTGCGTATTTAATTGTTTTTCTTAATACACTGTTCTGGTCGATAGTTGAATACGGCGCATCCACTTCCATCAGATACGACATATCCAATTCTCTGTCTAATACAGCGTATTCATTCAACTGATTAATACGACGTATCCACTTCCATTGGATACGGCGTATCGATCATCTGGAACAGAAGCAGATTCTATGTTTTCCTATTTGACTTTCGTGCCAAAATTTTTTCTACATTTCTTCAGAGCAAATCCTGCTAATATTTTTACCTTTGTTACAGGAAGAACTTATCAGAGCTAGTTGATTAAAGAAGGAACTACAAGAAGTCATGGCTGAACCAATTCTATCTGATAACATGGAAAGAGCTCCAACTGAATTAAATATTTCTATCACCAGTAATGACATAAACATTAAACTCAGCAAGGATTTTTTTGGTGGAATTAAGAAAGAACATATATTACGGAACGTACAATGAAGACGTAATGGATCACATTGCTAAGGTACTTAAAATGGTTGATTTGATCTACGTTCCAGGCGTGGATTCCCATCAACTACGAATGAAAGTCTTTCCTCTCTCGTTGGCCGATGATGCTAAAGAATGGTGGATTGGTAAAGGAGATGAAAAAAATCACCACTTGGGAGGAACTTGTTGAGAAATTCTTCTGTAGATTCTATCCCGAATCATACGATGGAGAAGATGAAATGTTGGATGAAGGAGAAAACTAGGGGATTGATCCACTTAAATTCTTATCAAACGTAAACACATAATTCAAAAACCATAAGAAAGTAGATGGAAGGACTCAAAAGGTGATATTTCACTCATGGATGAATGGAAATTGGAATAAGAGATATGTGGATAACAATATTTCGAGCAGGAACGAATTGAAGGAATCTAAATATGAAAACCCGTCCAACACTGCTACTGATTCGTTATTCAAAGCCTATGAAGTACGGGATATTGAAAAACAAAGTCTGACAAAGCAAAAATATAGCAATACATCCAATTCTACAATCCGCATTAGTTGGACAGCTATATCAGTGTTTCATTAAGGAATAACGATCTACAAGTGGTATCAGAGCATTGGAAAACTACAAATGATGAGGAAGGTTTGCTGAAAAATTCAAGCTGAATGGGATGCAGAAGAAGAAAGAAAGAGGTTTGAAGAATTGAAGAAAACAAAGCCAAAGACTACTTTGAGGAAACCTACTTCTCTTGCTCAAGAAAGAAATCAAATGATGAATTTCTTAAAAGGTCAAGGATACAAAAATTTGCAAAAACTTAAGTATCCACAGATGAAGGAATTGTATGACAAAGTTCAAGCAATACTATTAAAGACTCCGTCAATGACCCTTTTTTCCAATGGATTCTGAGAAAAAAAGGGAAGATGTTGAAGGATTAAGAGAAAGCAAAAAGACTCATAAGGAAAAGGAAAGTTACAATTTCTGAGAAAGAACAGCCATCAAGAAGCCTAAGTTGAGAAACAGAAAACAATTGATGAGGCTTAGAAACAGCTCTTAGGGTTGTTAGACTTTGAAAAGAACTTGCACAGATAGTAGAGTCTTAGAAGGAATCTCCATGATTCAGAGCTCCAGTTATTGATTCACCTGATGGAGAGTATCTCATCATTCACAGAGCAAATAATCACTTCAGGGCTTTTGATACTTTATGGGAGATACTGCATATCTTAGATAGACAGGATTTGTATCACCTATATCGAGTTGTTCAAGACTATTATGAGCACATTCCTCCAACCGGCTTAGGTTTGATACTTCTAGGTGATCTAACCATTATTTGGGAGACGGCTGAATCAGGATGATGATTCTGAAATGAATCAAGAGAATGAGGAAATCATAAGATGACGCGTTTCATGAATCTTCAGGGGTGCATACACTAGAGTTAGAAGATGGCACTTGATTCACATTGCTGGATGAAGAAGATATCCTCGATCAAGAGAATTGATGAAAAGGATGCTAGAGATTGCATGGAAGTCGAAAGATGAGAATGAGACAGCCATTACGTTGATACATTTATTCATTTTGTGGACAACAGAAGATGGTGACAATTCTTAAACAACTGGTATGATTTATCAAAATTTTCTTTTTATATATATCTTATTTTGATAAACAGGGACTTAAACTTGTGAACAAAAGCAGATACTTTGTTTAAGTACTGCTATTTAAAACAACAGTACCTTGTTGCAAAGTACTTGTTAGTTAAAAAATTGTTTTTCGAAATATTGTGAAGATTTCGAGTGTGCCAAAAAGGTTAAGGCACAAATATTTGAACATCAATCTGTTTTTAATGGATTGAGTGTTGGTTAACCACCACACAGCAATGGTAATCAATTCACCATTTCCCCTTACAAACATAAGAATTGATAGTCCAAATCACACATGTTTTGGTAAAGACATCTCAAAATCTGTTGATGGTTGACATTTCCAAAATTGTATGGTGATCAATACACCATGGTATTACACTGAATTATTGGCTACTCCAAAGCAAACGGCTTTTTGGTAAAGAGAAATCAAATCCGTTGATAGCTTTAATAGTTTGCTCAAAACTATATGGTCCTCAACTCACCAATGTTTTATTACTAAGAGTTGGCTAGTCCTGAGCAAACGGCTACAGGTAAAAGGGACTATCAAATCCGTTTTGGTTGTAATGACTTACCAAAAGTCATTAGTATCAAACTCACTATGATTCATGTCTGAGTGTTGAAGTGGTTTTCAGTCACCATGGTATTATTACCTTTTCTAGGTACCAAACGAACTGATAGCCCAAGAAGAGTTAAATGGCTTACTTGGTTAAAGGCTCATAATAAACCATTTATGTTTGCTGCGAAGACATGTGCTCGAGAAGAACAATCAAACATAAACATACTACTCCATAATCAAAGAGATGAAGATCATAACAATCATATAAATTCCAGAAAACTTCATATTAAAAGAGTTTTAGAAATTATACCAACATTTACTAGATCAAAGAAGGCGATTACAAGTTTTCCCAAACAAAAACTATTCTAAAACCCAAGCTATTAATTCCAATCGACACAAACCCTTAAGGTGCTATCACCACCCTTGAAATTCATGGTGGAATGATGAGAGAGTTGTTGTGGAAGTGCGTGTGAGGATATGTAAGTGTGTGTTAGATGGGGGAGCCAAGGCCACCTTTTATAGGTTGAAATCAGGCAGAAGTGCGGCGCACTTAGGAATAAGTGTGGCGCACTTGGTGAGTTAATGCTGGTATCATTTAATTCTTCGAAGGGAAGTGCGGCGCACTTAGTAACATGTGCGGAACACTTGATGAGTTAATGCACTTCTTTGACCGAGACTTTAATTCTTTGACTTTTGAAGGAAGTGCGGCGCACTTAGGCAAAGTGCGGCGCACTTATGGTCTTTTTCAGCTTTGACCCTTTATTTTCTTCTAACTTGCTTTCCATTGTGTATAAATACTTGGTTTTGTTCCATTTGAACTCCAGATGTCTTCAAGTGTACTTTTAAGCTCTAATTCTTTGTGTATTCTTCCGTATTCTTCCACGATACGTACCTGGAACATATAATATCAAATATACTTGATTAAGTACCGAAAGTTCATGAGAAATGATCAAATAAATGCAAATAACATCGCCGAAAATATGTATAATTTAGGCATTATCAAATCCCTCCACACTTAGCTATTGCTTGCCCTCAAGCAATTAAAGCGAGAAAACAAGATCATTTATTGTGACGTGGAGAAAAAATCATTTAAGCATTAACAAGTGTTTACCAGTTTTATAACTTTTCAGGCATAGACATATAACAGAGCACCTCACACAGGGAAAGTGTTTATTTTTGAATTCACACGAGTCACTCAGATAGGGTTTTATATTTGTGAAGTCACTCAAATGCACAGACATAATCTAGGTCGCTACCATATGCTTGTACTAGACACATAAACATGCTTTTTGCGGTGTGAGCACCTAGACAGAAATCTTAAAGAGACAAAACGTGATATTGATGAGGGTGAATAGCAGATACTTGATTCCATATGCCAGAACTTTGCCTTATACTTTGAACTCTTACTATTTTTTCTTTTCTCTTTTTTTAATTCTTTTTTTATTCTTTTATTCCTTTTTTTTGAATATTTCTTTTCAACTTCTTCTTCATCGAGCACATTTTACTTTCTCTTGGGATACTTTAGGGATCTCAACACTAAAATCGATTGCTGCAGATACATGATTGCACAGGAATTTATTTCACCTCTTATCATACTACTTTGTCTATAAATTAACCTCACTGCGGTCTAGTAAATGAATATCAACATAATTTTGGAGCTAACAAATTACGATGGCCTAACACTCATTATATTTTTCAACCAATACCAATGTCCAGAAGACGCGACAAAGAACCATACGTAACACATCTGTATAAAAAAAACGACAGAAATAAACACATATGACTGCAGTCAACCCGAACTCAAACAAGCTAAAGCAAAATTATCTTGGGTATCAAAGATGGATACCCGAATTCCTTAAGTTCTAAATCCTTACAATTTAAGTGGTTTGATTTTGTGCCAGTTAAAATATCAATCCAGTTGGATTTGCCTTACTAAGCGTATGCATTTTTTAAGTTTTTGGAAAAGCAATATATAAATTTTTAAATTTTCCAAAAAATATCAGTTGAAAGTTTAAAAATTTCTGCAGGGCAAACATGGAGAGGGACATGATTAATTTTTCCTATTTGCTACCCCTCCACACTTAAGTAGATCATTATGCGTAAAATTAAAACTTCCCGGGGCTCATAAGTGCTTAGTTGAATTATGAAGGATATGGCGCGAAACGAAGCGCCAACATGTGTATTCTACCACATGTAATATAGTATTCCAATTATATAAGTCTCCAAGTGTAAAATGCCGACCACCAATCCAAGCTCCACCATTGTATTAATCTGCAAATAACCACAACTACGAAAACCGTTAAAATACTAAAGCGCCACTTCGTAGCAACCATGGTTTCATTTAGGCGCATGCAACAAGCCTTTTAAACCTCATCGGTGTCCCTCGAGATGATGACTTATAGTCTCGTGAGGTTTCCATCGGAAACACACCCACAACAGTTCATTTAAATTTTCTTGTTTTTGGTGCAAAGATCGAGAAGAAATAAAACGGCCCATGCTCGCACAAACACAAATTTTTTATGTGTGTGTATATATATATATATTCTAGTTTTTTTATAGGTTTACTATTACTACTAGTACTATTCTTTTTTGTTATACTCAACTTGATTCAGGATACCTTAATGATACGGTTCAAGTGGGAATGATCCACTCTTAAACATTTAGGGTATGGTATTTTTGGTATGTACTCACAGAAAGGATATTCTTTTTGTTTTGACCACGTGATAACCCTTTTTGATGTCTTAATAGGTTTATCTTTTTTGATTTTATTGTTAACGGTGATAGGAGGTGGTGGATCTTTTTGAGTTTTCAAAGAGTCGCTGGACTTTCCACTCCTAGTGAATACGGCATTCACCTGCTCGGTTTGAGCTTGAGGAGGAGGAGGGTCAGTCCTCCTCGTTTTGGTTCTAAGATAAGTTATAGGACTTCTCCTACTCATCCCATTTTCCTTTCCATGTTTTTTAAAGATAGGTTTTGGGAAGTTCTTTTCATTTTGGCTTCACTTTCACAATCATAATCATTAAGATTGCTTTTTGAAACACATATTGTAACTCTTTGACCATACCAAGAATTTGTGATTGATTTTTCAAGGATCTGATTTTAGATTGAGTTTCTTGGTTGATTGTTTTAAGACTCTTTGTTAGGGTTAAACAACCGGTGTTATAACTAATCGTCTCAGCAAAAAGTTTCCAATAACATTCTCGATGCTACGAATAGCATCATTTGAAATCTTCGAGCATTCTCACATCTTTTGTTTTCATTCATAAGCGATTACTCAAAATCATAGGATTAAGGAATGGATTTGGGGAGAATGCGAATCCTGAGAATTTCGGTCCGATATTACCTCATATTGGATGTAATTTGCATGACGTACAACAGCAACAGCTCGGCTTCATCGTTCAGGTGGTTTTTAGAAGCGTTTCCCTCTCTAAGCTCATTGTATTTGTTACGTATATCTTGCAATTCTTCATTTAAGCTTTAATTTGAGAATCCATAGCCTTCAATTATTTTCTTAACTGATAAATATCCTTATTACTATTACTTCTATCGGCAAAAGCAACAGATTTTTGATGATGTTTGTTTTTAGATTTAATGGGCCAATCATGTTCGAAAAGGACTTTGTCATCAAGAAATTGAAAAGCTTGATTTGGAGTATTGTAGCGGAAGATTCCTCCGGCAGTTATATCCAGGATTCCTTGAGTGGGTTCGTCTAGACCGTGATAGAATATTTTAATAATGAGCTCTCCCTCTCAGACCGTGCCCATGCCATTACGAGCCATCTCTTCAAGGCTTAACCCAACTCGTAAGACTTTCACATACGAGTTGAGAGAAATTTTTGATTTCAAGTATAAGACTGTTAAATCACGAAAGAAAAGAATCTGTGTAAAAAGCCTTTTCTCTTTTGATCCCTAACATGTTATAATTGTGACACCTGTCATTAAGTTCATTACACCATTTTAGCTTTATCGCACAAGGTAAAATAGGAAATATCAAAAGCTTCAACCAGCTTTACTTCTGACTTTCCACCGTATCTGAACATGTTGCAGATTGAGAGAAATTCACGGATGTGGTCATGCGGATCGGCCCGCGGATAACCATCGAATTTAATTTTCCAAAAACATTTTTCAAGTGGGTACTATTGATAACAAAGTTGTCATCAACATCGAGTTGAAATAATGGCAGAATTAGGAGTCGGAGCTACAGTCTTAGCACTTTCCCACATAGGCTAATCATCAGGATCGAGAATTATTATTTCTTAGGATCGGTAAATTTGGAGTTCTCAGGTACGACCATCCTCTTCAGGTAAATTATAATGATAAAGTCCCATAATGGTAAATTTGAGTTGATGAATTTGAATGATCGAGTCACGACGAATGCTTTTCGGTATAAGTTTACAAGGATTCTTTTTTATTAAGTTTTTATTTAATTTGTATATTAGACTTACAAGTTGTTTTCCGAAAGATAGGGGATTTATACATACGTTAAGCATTTTGCAAAAAGACATTTTTATATATATAGTTAAGGCTAATAGGATAATATTCAAAATAAAGTAATTTTTTTTAGTTTTTTTAATTTTTTATTTTATTGGATTTATATATATAAATAATAAATATAATATATATATATCTATATATTTATATATATATATATAGGTATATAATAATTTTAATTCTATATATAGCAAATATGGAAAAATAAAAAATATATTTTTTTATAGTGCGGCGTACTTAGAATGTTTTTTTTGCCCTGACTTTTCTGGAAATGTTTGTGTTTTTTTTTCGAATATTATGATAAAACAAGATAATACAAAATACACAAGGCATAAATCAGATAAAATAACATAGTCCAAATGATTATTAGAACCTAAGACTAGCAGATTTGGGGGTTTTGGTTTTGAGTTTTTGAAAACAAAATTCTGTTTTGAAAAATCTAGCAAAACGTGAGCGTACTTTTTGGTTTACATGGACATGAAAACCCGGCGCAAAAACCAAATAAGATGTGCGGCGTACTTCCTGAAGAAAAAACAATTTTTGGGTTCCGTTTGCAAGAAAACGGTACGGCGAGTTTGAAATTTTTTATGAAATAAAACAATTCCCCGGCAGTGGCGCCAAAAACTGATAACAAGCAACAAACTGATAACAACTTAAACAATTCTCCGGCAACGGCGCCAAAAACTTTGATGTGTGTTTTACAAGCTTTAAATTTATAATACTAGAAATACCGATTTTTTACTAAAAACACAACACTCGGAAAGTATACCCGTTCGTGTATAGGTATGAAGCTTTAGGAAGATCTCATGTCGTTCTACGAGAATTGAAGTTTTCACAATTTGTAATTAAGGTGCTAAGGTTAATAAGATTGTCACGGATCAAATTAACCAAAACGTTCATAAATTGACTATTGCAATGAAAGCAATAAAAGGATGATTCAAGCAAATGATTAAAGTATGTTTGTTTAGGCAATGATCACTAAGATAATGAAATGTTTAGGATAGTGTTTATAAGTTTATAGAATAAAGATATCACAAGTTACAAATCCTTTCGGCCTTTAAATATAACAAGTGATTATATCGATTAATAACAACAAATCCTTTCGGCCTTTATAAGTTATTATAACCAAAATGATTAAACACATATATAAAAGAACCCTTTCGGCCTATATTCTTATATAAAATAAGTTTTGCCAATTCAATAAACACATATCTAAACGCTCCATATCAAAGATCACATAATGCCCAAACAAACATAAGATTACTACTCCATAATCAGAGTAACAAAATACATAACATTCATCATGGATTCAACAAAGATTATATTCAAAAGAGTAACAAATTCAAGCCATTCAAGAGCAAAAAGTATAGATAATTATCGAAAATATCCCAAGACCAACTTTATTATATTCAAAGCAAAATTTGGAAACTATGAACAATTCTGTCACAATCGGTTGTAGATTCGAAATAACACTATAACTATGCCTCTTCGATGGATCGAAACCTAAGAACAATGATGAACTTCAACCAAGACTATACAACTTCTGCAAGAAGAACATTAAATTCTAATGGGGTTATGAATTGTGTTTTACAATGTGATTTTGGATCAAAGGTTCATAGCCCTTTATCACGAAAAACACCCTTTCTAAAGGGTTCCCCAACCGAAATGGAAGTTTGTTGTGAGTAGTTGAGATATGAGTAAGCAAAAGGGCCTTATAAAGCTATCTCGGGGCCAAGTGTCGGCCACTAGGGTGTAAATGTTGTCCCAATTAATGACATTTAATTCTTCATAAAAACGTCCAGAAGTGCGCCGTACTTTTTGGATTGTGCGCCGCACTTGGGACATTTACAGCAAATGGCATTTTCTCAAAGTTGTAGATAATTTTAATTCAACTTCCGCGTGCCAACTTTTGAACCAACAAAACGAGTTGTATGACCGAGTTATGGCCAAAACAGTGAACAGGTGTCGGGAGATCCTTATCTCCTTATTACTTCCGTTAATAAGCTTTAATTCTTCTGTAAACTATCGTATTCTCCACGACACATATCATTTGGGGGAAAAAAAGAAAAAAAAAAAAAATCCGCCAACTTTTATATATTTTACAAGTGACTCTTTTTCTAGCTTAAAGCGTATATCTCGTTTTTGCTATAGATTCTTCGTTATTAGGAGTTAGAAGCTCCATTTTATATCGAAACGATCATAAAAGTAAGCTCTATCATATTTTTAAACAAAAACCAGATTTCACAAAATCTCGAATCGTTTTCCGCGCCAAAGTTTCTGCCCAAAAACTACAAGCTACGAAACGCGCCAAAATCCATTTTTGACCAAAAGTTCCATTCACGACACATCTAAAATAGTCTATAAACAATATTCAACTCGCTCAATCAACCAACAACAAAATCTAACTAGACGACGCAAGATCCTTCGAATTTCATCACATGTAATAACCGAAAACGAATCGAATCGCGAAAATAATTATTAATCTAGTAAGGAAAACACTTACAATGCTTAAATAAGCAAGATTGGATAAAAACTCAGACTTGTCTTATTTCTCCTTGTCCTAGCCGTGACTTGAACCAACCAAAACACCAAAACCTTAACTTTTTCCAAATCAAAACTTATACACAACCCTTCCCACTAGTTTCTAGTTAATTGTCTTGAATCAAAACCCCTTGTACTAACACCAAACTTCTTATTTTATTTAAAACTTAAACATTCATAAACCTTATTGCATGTGCATTTTTCTTTCGTGGATGATTATATTATTATCATCCAAACCTTATTTGATAGTTGGAAAAATCAAATGACAAGAGTGTGTGGGTTTGTTGGGTTCGACGAGCACAAGGAAGAAAAGGGGACAAGAAAACAACTTCAAACTTGGTTCTTGTTTAATCTAAATCATCATTTAGATAATAAAGGAAGGGATTTTAAGCTCAAAATTTTTGATGGGTACTTTGTTTGTGTGTGTATCCGGTCGAACAAGGAGAAAAGGAGAAGAAGAAAACAAATTTCTTTACTATGTGTATCCTTATATGTATTTAAGGGGTTAATCAAACTTGGGAAGTATAACACAATCATCATTGCTTATATGGGGACTCAAAATGCTTGGTTTGTGTGTTTTCCTTGCCATAGCCGGCGGCTATATGAGCTTAGGGGCTCATCATACATTTTTTTCTGAATTTTATTTACTTGTATTTATCTTGTAAACTTTTAAATTAAAAGTGAGCTTGACACCATATAAATAAAATATGAACATTAAACGCGAGTTTGGGCCAAGTTAAGTGTGACATCCGTGATTTAACCAGGTTAGTGGTACCTTTAGAAATGGCTAACATTTTGTGTGATTTTTTGTGGTATGTGTTATATGTGTGTGCTAAGTGGTTTAAATAGGTGTATGATATCATTTTGAGGTGAATGATCATCTCATTTTAAGTGTGTTTGTGTTTGATGATGAGTATTCCATTTGTTCACATATAGTGATAATGGAATGGAATGGCGTATTGCATGCAATGCTACGTCAATAGTTGGATGATTTTGTGTTAAGCATTTATGGGAAACGTATCATGTTGGTAATAAGTGAAGTAAGTGAAATTTGGATAATTATAGAAGACTTTCTAAATATAGAAAGTAAACTGTGAAATGAAAAGTTATTTTTAGAAGGTTTAGTAAGTTGCGTTTATGTAAAAAGGATTAGCCAAATTAGCTTAGGTTTTTATAAAAACTTAAGGTAATGAAGATAATTAGTTAATTAATAATAAAATAAAATAAAAATATATATAGGAGGGGGAGAATGAATTTGTATAGGAAAATATAAGAAAATTTAATTAATTAAAAAGTTAGGAATTTGACTAGGATTCGATGCAAGTTATTTTGATTAGATATCCATTAAAGCCAAATATCCAAAAACCACGACTCCATTAGCCCCAAAACCCTATTGTCGCCGACCATCATCTCCTCCCTAAGAAACAAGGGACCAAGAATCTTGATTAAGAAGAACCAAGAATGGAGTTAGATCAAGTAATCAAGAGGTAAGTATGCTATAACTAGTTAAATTATGCAATCATGTAACCATTAATTATGATGTGATCCTAGGTTTGTGAAAAATACAGATTATGATACGAACATTAAATGATGGTAAGATGCTTAGGTTAGTTTAAGGGTTATGTATTCATGCATGTAGCATGTTTGAGGGGATCGCGTTAATTTTTGATTTTGAGTTGAGCAGAATTTAGGGATGTGTTCAACTGATGATATCTTGATGATAGAAATGTGTTTTGATATGATTCAAAAGCATAAATTGAAGTTCAAAGAGTCTATTTTTCCGGCCTCGAATGATTTGGAGTTCTGGAAGTTGGTTAAATATTGGTTACAAGAAAAGTTGTCAAAACAGTAAATACGAGTCAAAATTAGGTCATGTTTAGGAGGGTAAAACCCTAACTTAAAAGTAGAATTAAGGTTAGCAAATCTACAGTGATTAGGTTCTATATGTATATAAAGAAACCCTAGAAGGATAGCTTCTGATTGTGTATCTAAGTATGGTAATTAGGGCCTTACTTTTTAGTGTGCAATCAGATCCGAATTGGGACAGTTTTAAAGTTGGATTTTATTTGGGATAGTTGCACATGTAATGAGTGGTTGGGACTCACAAGGTAGTTAGTAAACTCATAAATAAACTTAGGTGATTTTTGGTATAATTTATAAATGTCAGTAAGTAAGGTTTTTAAGTTAGTAACGATACACTAAAATTCTGCATTTTTGAATAAATTGTAGTTAACTAGTGTAATGAGTTAATGAAGTAGTTAAGGTTGGGCATGGTGTCGGGGTGACCCATGATGGTTAATCAAACCCTTAGACATCCATCATATGTGTGTTACACGGACTAGAGCTTTTAGCTTGGTCGCGTGTAACTGTGTTTATTTGTTTGTATAGTTGCGTGATAGGAATTGGAATCTGCGTTTTAAGCATTCAGGTAAGTTACATAGTCCCACTTTTTATTGCGTTTTAAACTTGGGATGGAAATGATGCAAGTGTTGAAATATGTTTTAAATTTATGCGATTATGTGTTAGTGTAAATGCATGGACTATTATGTAACTGATATGCGTTATGTGCTACATGTTATGTGATGTGATATTGAGATGTTTCATAGTCAGAAGGATTACTTGCGGGTATACATGGCCTGAGCTAGAGGGAAAAAGTGTTGGTTATGATGGATCGGATGGGTACGCCTACCCAGTATATGATTTGTTGGTTTGATTGATTGGATTGATTTGCATGTTAGCTTGTATGTTAGTTAGCATAATTGTCATGCGAAAGTATTGTTTTATAATCACAGTAATTCAGTTAATGATTTTAGGTAACGGGTTGAATATGTGTGTCTGAAACCTATGTTTCTCACCAACCACTTTATTGACGTATAAGCATCGTTTTTAGGTATTTAGCAGGATGAGATTAAAGTTAGAAAAAGTGGCTAGATGGACCGTAGGCAGCTGGCAAAGTTTAGTTATCTAAATTTCGTTATTTGTTTGGATGATAAATGTTAATTGTTTTGCTTTGTTACGATGTATGAATGTTTGCATGCCATGACGTTGGCATGAACTGCCTTCATTTAAATGTCAGACGCCTTTTGGATTTTGTTGATGTGTTTGGGTATTTTCATGACACTGTGTGTCTATACCTTGTATTTTATGCATGTTCTAGTTTCTCTATATAGACGCCAATGTGTTGTGATGATTCCCTTTCTCGTCGCGCTTCGCGTTTTCACCTCGAGGAACAAAGAAGACGGAGTCCATGAAAAACATAATTTACAAGAATAAGACATTAACGAAACGCGTCATAATTTATTATGATGCTAAAACGTTTAACGATCGCGTGGTCAAACGTTGACTCGCGAATCGACTAAAAATAAAAACTTCAAAATTCCGTTCGTAATAAAATACAAAAATAACTAGTCATGACAAATAAGATTTTAAATGTCGACGTCGTTCATATGAACTTATAAAATAATAATTATGACGTCGAATCCGCGATCGTCATACGCGTCGCAAAACTCGGGTTGTTACATTCCACCCACCTTAAGGGAGCGTCGTCCCGGTGCTCTTCCTTTCTTACTCATCTTAATTTCACTTGCAGTGAGATGGTTTCCTCATTATTGAATGGACTTACATGATAGAACGCAAAATCACGCGATATAATACTCGCCTTGACTATTCCGGACGGAAAGTCAACGAAACAAATGGTAATTTATACCAACGAAAATCAAAACGTAATCACAATCGCTCCTATCATAAGAGGCAAAATACGCCACAGAATTATCTGATAAAATTTATCACACCGCTCCTAAAAGGAAGGCTTTTAAGACGAAAAAATGGGGGATAAAATGGGGGCTTTGTTTATTTTTTGTGTATTTAATTTGTGTATATATGTATTTGTAAGTATATAAATGTATTTGTAAGTATATAAATGTATTTTGTAAGTTGTAGTATAATTTGTAAGTGTTAAATGAATAAATGTAAGCCTAAAATGTAACTTTTTATGAGGAATGTACAAGTTAGTTAAACTAACTATTTCATAAGTGGTGACACTAACTTAAAGTGTTTGAGCATATCGTTGACCGTTAAAGACGTTTAACTAGAATCATTGGTCGAAGGCCCGTTTGTAAATCAAAGGCTCCTAAGAAAAGACAATCTAAGCACAAAATGGTATGGAAATTTAAAGACTCACTCAACAAATATTTAGAGGATTCAAAGATGTCACAAATTGTTATCAGTTGCTAGCCGGAATTAGACAGTTGTCACAACCGATTATTATTTATGCCAATATTCTTGTTTGTCATCACATAAATGATTATTTCTTTTCTTTCTTGTATATACTAGGCATAGTCTTAAAATCCGCCTCAGAATTTAGATCAATAAACTATTTCTCTATGACATAATTGTCAACAAAAAAAGTTGAGAGAACTAGATTGCTACTTGATGAATAATGTCTTAAGACCTCTTCATTTAGTTGGCTTAAGTCGAATGAGCATGTGTCGATATAGATACATTTTTGTGAGCCAAAACAATATTTTCTTCTATTCGAGTTCATTACCATCTTAAAGAAGTCTTTATATCTCAATTGCAGCTTGTACTTCGATGATACTTGCCTACAAGCAAAAAATTAAGGACAAAATTGTTACGAGCAAACTAGAGTTTAAAAAAATCTTGCTCTATGAAAACTAAATAGACAAACTTTATTGTTGGCGAGCTAATTATATTCTCCCATGTTGGTCTTGATGGGTTTGGAATAGAAACGTCAACAAGATCATCCATCTTTATTTTATATAGCACTCCCCACTTTATACGACAAAAACACACAAACAAGCATAGTCACAGGGATCGCCAAACCCTTAGCGATTTCCGATCTGGTATGATCGTTCCCAATCGCGGTATGATCGCGAACCAAAACCCATGAGCGTCGTTCCCAATCGTCATTCCCAATCGCACTGGATTACGATCCAACAATTCGCAAATCGGCGATTTATAGGCCTCGAAAACGCGTTTGATTACTATGTAATGCGATTGTATGTAAATGGGAAGTTTGAAGGTTCAATGGTAAGTGGGAATTATATGATTCCTTCTACTATGTTTGAACTTTGCAAAATGTTTTCTCCTTCAATTATGTTTTTCCTTCATCATTAAGTATTAATCGGCTGAAATGTTTTATGTTTGTATGGTGCATTGGCAAGCCTATTAATATTAATATATCATTTAAGTTTAATTATAAGTTATGACTTATAAATGTATAAAAATATATGAAACTAAACAATATTATTATTGTGTACGCCGTACCAAAGTATTGGAAACTATTACATAAACAAGTGCTTTTTTTGATAATCCGATCTGGTACGATCGTTCCCAATCTAGTGTGTTGGAAACTATTACATAAACATGTGGCAATCGATAATCAACTGATAACAAGAACAATGATTAACAATGAATGAAATCATAGGTTATCAAACAAATACAATCATATAAACAAGAATACTATTAAAATAGCTTACGACTTACCAGAGTTTCAGATTATAGCTGTAGAAGATGATGATCCATGTTGAGAAACTGAGAAATGAGTTGTTTAGAAAGAAAGAGTTGCCTAATGCTATGTGAGATAATGATCGGTCAGTTAGGATTTTAGGTTAATTATAAGGGTATAATGGACTTTTTATAATTATACTATTATTAAAATATATTTTGTGATTTAAAAGATATTAAAAGTAATTATTTGAATATATATGAAAATTTTAAGGTTTAGAAAATAAATATATGCAATTATGAGTTAGGGTTGAATATATATGCAATTTCTTCAAGCTTTTGCAAATATATATATGCAATTTATCCTATTTTAAAAAACAACAATCTTTGTAAAAAAATTTCTATAGTTTGCATACACCTTGAACCATAGTTGTCAGTATCTCGATGCTGATCTTAGGATCTTACGATTTTATGATATTGAAAAACAAAAACGATCCGGATCCTACGTAGGATCTTTGCAAGCTTATGATCTTATAGGATCCCGATCTTGACCATAGGATCTTAAGATCTACTATGATCCGATCTTAATTTTCTCGAACCACAAACTAAGAAACTAAATATTTATCGGTTGTGTTTTGTAGAATTTAAAAAACTATATGTTAATCTTCTTAAACATTTTATATTCATAATTTTCGAAAATATTTTTGTATAGTTTTGTGTTAATGATATATAGTAATTAGTAGATTTGTTTAATATTATAAAGATTATTAAGAAATTGACATTACAGTAGGATCTTAAGATCCCGATCCGATCTTATGATCACGATCTTGCAAAGACGAAAACGATTCTAGGTAGAAACCCGATCTTGAAAACCTTGCCTTGAACTATTAATATTACGTAGTAATTAGAAAATAACTAAGAAAAAAGTATTTTTCACTGTTGATTATATAAGTAGTAGTAATATATTATTTCTTAAAAGCTATACTTTTTCTATCTTTTAATATCTTCTCATGCAACTTCATCTTCTTCTTCTTCACAAAAAAACTTTAAATCTTGGTTTACTTTGTTTTCTTCCCATAAAAAAGTACTTGATGCCTTAGTTTACTAACAGGCCTCTTTTGTCACTGAAGTGACTAAACACAAAATATATTTAAAACATAGGAAACATGGCTTTTTGGGCTATAAACGTTTCCTAGATAAGGATCAGCGACCCCCAATTGAAGAAACGTTTTCACTTTCCCTTGAGACGTTTCCCAAGCGTTTCATGGTGTTAACCGGCGTTTCTCGTTCCTGGGACGTTTTAGGTACGTGATGCGGCATCCTGATGGCGTTTCCATGTATCCTAGAAGATGATTATCAAGATTATACTAGTGATATCTTCATGAAGTAGAAACTTATTTCAAGTTCTTGTGTTTATCCCTATTAAAGCTAAATTGAATGTTTTAGATGATAAATCATGAAGGTAATTTTGTGGTTTCATATGGGTTGTGTATGGTGTTAATATTACGATTTAGATATGATGAGCATGAGTGTTAAAGTATGGTTATAGTTATATATGATGAGTATGATTGTTAAAGTATGGTTATAGTTATATTAATGATATGGGTATGATTTATAGACTATTGAAAAGATGTGGTTGAGATGTTTGAAGATTTGCTTTAAATAACTAGCTTTAATATTTAAAAGAGTTTTGTTTGTTATTTAAGTATGGAAATAATAATAGTAGATATGAACCAAGTGAATTAGACTTGATTAATGTTAGTGGAGAATATACTAAAAGTATGTGATTAATGTAGAAGAAGTTAGTGAAGCCTTATCTATTAAAGTGTATTACATACCAGTTAATTATTGAGATATTTAAAAGTGTATTTATGTATTTAACGAGGTTTGCAAACCCGCGCTCCGCAGAGGGGTGTTTGCGCACTGTATTTTATGGTTATTTGATATTTGTTGTGACCCACTGAATGACAACTTGCTATGTATATACGTGAAAAATACCTAAGATGGGCTTAGTCAATCTTTGACAGGCCAAATAAAAATATGTTAAAGCCCATTCTAAAATAAAATAAAAATAGCCCAAGCCGTGAGCCCAAGCCTAAACGACCCGTGAGCCCAAGCCTACGTGCTTAGCCCATTTGCCCGTCGATGGTAATGTTTATATAATATGTCTTAGATTTGATGGAACAGAAAAAGATAAATGTTTGTTCTTTTCTTGATTCATTCAGAAAATACAACGGATTAAATAGTAATGCCATGACCTCTAAATATAGAGAGTATTAATCACCCATAAATAAGGAACAATCACCCATAAATGACTCCTCAAAATATAGATATGATTGATACAATTGATTGATACTATTAAAGGTAGGAAATAAAATATAAAGAAAGAATATATATGAAATCTTTTATTCCCCCTCAAGATGGAGCAAGCAAATCTGTAATGCCAATCTTGCCAAGAAGAAATTGATACTGATGTGCTGGAAGTCCTTTTGTTAGCAAGTCTGCTATTTGCATTTTACTGCTAATTTTCATCGGTATGATTTCCTTTGATTCAACTCTTTCACATACAAAGTAACAATCCATCTCTACGTGCTTTGTTCTCTCGTGGAAGACAGGATTGTTAGCTATGTGCCGAGCTGCTTGGTTATCACAAAATAAGGGGGTAGCCAATGGATTGTGAACATGTAACTCACTGAACAACCATCAAACCCAAATAATTTCACTAACGGTGGAGGCCATTGCCTTGTACTCGGCTTCAGCAGAAGAACGCGAGACCACGGATTGTTTCTTGGTTCTCCAAGAAATGGGAGTCCCATCTAGCAAGAGAAGATAACCGGTACATGACCGCCTCGTGTAGGGACATCCAAACCAGTCAGAGTCGCAATAAGCGGTTAAGACGGGATCTCCTGCTCGAGAAAGGAGGATACCTTGGCCTGGAGTGGCCATCAAGTACCCAAGAACACGATTCGCTGCCTCCAAATGATTGTTTTGTGGTTCGGCTACAAACTGGCTTAAAATATTGACAGTATATGTAATATCTGGCCGAGTGGCTTAAAGGTAAAAAAGTCGACCGATGAGTTGGCGATACTGACTTGCATCCACTCGTGATTCACTTTCTCCTTTGTCTAATTTCAAGCCTTCTTCAATGGGAAAAGCACTCGGTTTACACCCCAACTTCCCACTATCTTCCAGAATGTCCAACGTATATTTTTTTTGGCTTAAAACTAGACCATCACCTGTTTTTGCTACCTATATTCCAAGGAAATACTTCAATGGACCAAGATCTCTAATGCGGAATTCATCGTCAATCTATTTCTTGGTTTCTTGAATTTTGATGAGATTGTTTCCGGTAATGATGACGTCATCCACATAAATTAGAACGACCACCATTGTGCTACCTGCCTCATAAATGAATAGTGAGTGGTCCGCCTTGGATTGTCTAAAATTTAGACTTTGGAGAAAAGTTGTGAATTTGTGATACCAATTGCGTGAAGCTTGCTTCAACCCGTACAAAGACTTTCTCAACCGACAAACACGAGTTTCATTATCATTAGAAAAACCTTAAGGGATTTTCATGTAAACTTCCTCATCTAGGTCTCCATGCAGGAAGGCGTTGTTCACGTCAAGTTGATGAATAATCCAGTCCCTTTTAACTGCGATTGCTAATAAAGTGCGAACGGTTACCAGCTTAGCAACCGGTGCAAAAGTGTCATGATAATCCACCCCTTCCATTTGATTGAATCCTTTTGCAACTAGACGAGCCTTGTACTTTTCAACTTCTCCATTTGGCTTGAATTTGATCTTGTAGACCCATTTTGAATCTATAGCTCGTTTTCCTTCCGGTAAATATTCCAAAGTCCAAGTACCATTTTTCTCTAAAGCCTTGACCTCCTTTTGCATGGCTTCACGCCATCGAGCATCTTGTGCAGCTTGTTTGAAACACTTGGGTTCTTCATTATTAGTGATAGCCGCTAAGAAGGCTTTGTGATTAGTGGAAAACTTATCATAAGAAACAAAATTCGAGATTGGGTAGCGTACCGTGGAGGTAACCTGATTGGATGTTGATGTCGGGTGTTTGAGCGAAGGAGGAACTTGTACAACGAAATCTTTGAATCTTGAAGGCTGAGTTTTTGGTCGAGTGGGTCTTGTCTCGGCTTGGGCTTCTCCTCCTTCATTTGTTTCAATCTCATCATTATTGGGCTGCCCTTCATCATTTATTTGGCCCGTTTCATCCCCATCGTGAGTTTCATGTGGGCCGCTTGGCTCATTGGTTTGGTCATGGTCCATTTGCTGATCTTGCTCCATTGGGTTTTGTTCTTTGTTTTGTGCCAAGATTGGTTCATCATGACAGTCACAATCGTGACATATTATCGGTTCCTCAACACAATCTTTATTGATTTCTTCAATATTTTTGAAAGGGAATTTTTGTTCATAGAAATTTACATTTCTACTAACTATTATTTTTCTGGTCTCAAGATCGAGGATTTTGTAACCCTTAGTTCCCGTTAGGTATCCAAGAAAGACCCCTGGTTTCCCCCTTTCTTCAAACTTATCTCCCTTTGTGTTGGTGTTTGTAAAATATGCAAGACACCCAAAGACTCTTAGGAACTCGTAATCTGGTTTTTGATTCATAAGCAACTCAAAAGGCGTTTTGTTTTTAATAACTTTAGACGGGAGGCGGTTAATTACATATGTCGCGGTTAAGATGCATTCTCCCCAAAATTGTTTAGGAAGATTTACATCAAACATTAAAGCTCGAGCAGTTTCGAGCAGGTGCTTGTGCTTCCTCTCTACAACTCTATTTTGTTGGGGAGTGTGTGGGCAAGTGGTTTCTAATAGGATCCCCTTTTCGTTGTAAAAATTTAGCATGTTGTTAGATGTGAATTCCCCACCATTATCACACCTTATCCTCTTAATTTGCTTTTTGAATTGAACTTCAATCATTTTGTGAAAATCTATGAGACGTTTGCTGGCCTCACTTTTATGTTTAATGAGGAATACCCATACGCTCTACTAAAATCGTCAACTATTGTTAGAAAATAGTTGGCTCCTGTATACGAAGGTACTCGATAACCTCCCCATATGTCACAATGAATTAATTGAAAAGGAGCATTGGTTTTAATACAACTAGCAAGAAAAGGCGTTCTGATAAGCTTTGCTTTAGCACAAGAATGACAGAAATTATTAAAATCAATAATGCATGTTTTAATAAAATCAATTTTACCAAGTTTCCCTTTTGATGCATGTCCAAGTCTTTTATGCCATGTCTCAACTGTGGTTGCCATAGCTCTTCTTCCTTGAACCATCTTCATTCGGTATAGTCCCCCTTCGCATCTACCCGCACCAATCAAGTTCTTCCTTTGTAATCCTTGCATGACACAAAAATCAGGAAAGAATGATATGCAACACTAAAGGTCGCGACTAAGGCGACTAACGGAAAGAAGATTGCATTTGAAATCAGGAACATAAAGAATTCCATTCACTTTTGTTCCCCCTAAAAGAATGTAGTCCTCTTTCCCTTTAACTGGGATGGAATCCCCATTGGGGATAACAACAATAGCCTCGAAGTGGGTGGTTTTCTTGTTAACAAGAATGTCGGATAAATAAGTAATGTATTCGGTGCAACCCGAATCAAAAATCCACTCACCTTCTTCGTCTTCTTTATGGGCCATATTAGCAACAGGTTTTGTTCCCTCGCTATTACCTGTTCCAGAAAAGTGTTTCAGGAAGAGTTAGTAATCCTCGTATGTCAATTCGAGAATGAGACTGGTCTTTGTCTTGACATAAGCAGCCTTGGCTTTGTTCTTTTCTCCTTTCTTTCCTGGCCACCACTCCGGGTAGCCGATCAACTTGAAGCAGCTCTCAACGTGTGTGACCATCTTTGTTGCATTCAGTGCAGTGTTTATTTTCTTCTTCCACGGATTTGGCTCTACTTCTTTCTTTGTTCACACCAGGAGGACCATTGCACCTTTGAAAGGCCTTGAATGCAGCGGATTCGTGTGGGGTTCTATTTTCATGTAGTTGTTTAGGGTAGTCGGATGGATGGAGGTAATAGGGTGACTCGTATGTGATACCACCGCTTCCACCATCATTTTTGTTGTTATCATCTCCTGCCATCTTTTTTTTTTGTGATTGATTAAAAGCAAGGTTTCAAACCTGCTCTGGTACCATCTTAGATTTGATGGAACATAAAAAGATAAATATTTGTTCTTTTCTTGATTCATTCCGAAAATACAACGGATTAAATAGTAATGCCATGACCTCTAAATATAGAGAGTATTAATCAGCCATAAATGAGGAACAATCACCCATAAATGACTCCTCAAAATATAGAGATGATTGATACAATTGATTGATACTATTAAAGGTAAGAAATCAAATATAAAGAAATAATATATATAAAATCTTTTAGACAGAGGGTGATGTTGTGATGGTTTGGTGTTTGTTGGATAATGATGATGGTTATGGTGTTTTTTAAGTGAAGAAGATATAGATAGTAATAGAAGTATAGAGATAGTGATAGTTATGCTTGAAAAGACAAATATACCCTTGTATTTGACAGTCAAACGTTAGTCAAACTAACGTTTAGACCAAAGGTGTTACGGGTCGACCAAAAACGGACTGAATCCGTTACATTTTAAACTATTTGACCAAAACTGTTAAACCCGGTAAACCATAAGGACCAAAAATGTAGTTAACTCTTATAACTTTTTTATAAAAGTCTGCCATATCTACATCTGATTTTGTAACGAGTTCTTCATTTTATTTTTAGACTCAACCTAATTTGTCTTAAGGAAAACGAAAGTGAAAGGAATGGGAACTAAAAATGGCGCGACAGAATTGCTCAATCTAACTGGATGGATATACGGCTTGACTTGCGACTTTTAAAAATTACAATATGTGGTCTAATGTGAACACCGGAGACAAGCAAGGATTGAGTTGTCTCTTAACGATTATGATATGTTGGCTACTCATATGCGATTTTCGGACATTTATATTCCACACGTTACATAACTAGAAACGTGGGTTGTATGTACGTATGTATTAAATGGGATTCATGAATATCTTACCTAGATTATGACCATAGAACACATTACAAACACATACATAAATTCATTATCCTTTTATCTTTTTCACACCACACAAATTCTTAACCTTAACCTCTTATATCTTTCTCTTTTAATCCGACTTAGATATGACCATAGAACCCTAAATCCCCAAATCTTACCTAATCTTCAACCCGCTTTGTTGTTATTTGTGGTGTTTGTTAACAACGAATAGTGAAGATAACTTAACAAGCAACACTTCTATTGTTTTGGATGAAGATATTGCACAAATGAGATAATCATTTGTGGTTTAGTTAAATTTTGTTCACTGTGTTTCGGATTGAGAAGAAAAAGAAATCTATAAAGCAAATTAAAGGTTAAGGATCTAAAAGTGTAAAATAACAAAAAAAGGCTCATCACATAACTTGTACTGTTGTACATGCGTTATTTAGCGGGGTTTTTTAACAAATTAACAGTCAAAAGACCAGTCATTAAAAACGGAAAACCACATGGAGATGTGTTGTACGTAAATCATGGCTCGGATGGTATGCAAGAAAGGTAAATTATGCACAAATCGCATAGACGAACATTGTAATTACTATTTACTATTATATATATAATAATGGCAATTGAAAAAAACACTGTTCATCATGAACAGTGTTTGGGCCATTACTTTTTTTGGGCTCCCAAATGTTTGAGCCTAAGCACTGTAGCTACAGTGCTGGGCCGGCCCAATTTTTTTTTTTTTTTTTTTTAAATTGTTGGTCACAAAAAGAGGGGGGAAAAAAAATGTTACAAAAGTAATCCCGATGCTCATTCAGAAAAATAAAATACGCGTAACATTTTACCGAATTGACTTAACACTTTATATCATTTTACACGAAACACTGTTCATCATGAACAGTGTTTGGGCCATTACTTTTTTTGGGCTCCCAAATGTTTGAGCCTGAGCACTGTAGCTACAGTGCTGCGCCGGTCCAATTTTTTTTTTTTTTTTAAATTGTTGGCACAAAATAGGGGGAAAAAAATGTTACAAAAGTACCTTGCTTTCAGAAATAAAAATATCCGCGGTTAACATTTCCGAATTGACTTAAACTACTGTCATTTTCATCGATGAGACAAAAAAATAAATTCGCAAAAAAATAAAAAATAATAAAATATAAAATAAATAAGTTACTCAGAAAATTAACCCTACACTATATAATCATGAGACCGAAAACAATAAACCCGCATACTAAATTATCAATTCCTCCTTTTTAAGCCCATGTTCCCATAAAAATTATATTTAGAAAAAATATCCCGTATAGTTAAAAAAGAAATCTTTAAACATAAGCCCCTCACATAATGCCATATTAGAAAAAAACGAAATATTAAAACATGAGGCGAAAAAAAAATACAAAACGCACAAATAAAAATAATTAAACATTAACGCCTCGGTAGAATAAGAAACGAAGTAGTTTTGTATCTACACGCTGACAGGCTGGGCCTTTGGGCCCCCAACTTGGGCCAACCCATTTGTTTTTTTTTTTTTTTTTTTTTTTTTTTTTTTTGTAGGCAATGATTATAGAAACCTCGCTCGGCACAAATAGAAAAAATTCACAAGAAATAGGACTTATTAAATAAAAAAATACCAATAAACCTCGGCACATATAAGAAAATTAGATAGAATAAAAATAAAAATTTTAACGCAAAAAAAATAACCCGCATATTAAACATGCGACCTGAAAAAATAAACCCACACGAATACAATAAAAAAAACGCATTGTTCCTTATAAAATTATATTAAAAAAAACCCGCATAGCCAAAAAAAGAAATTTAAACATGAGCTATCCCACATATTAAGCTCATATAGAAAAAATAAACAAAACTAATTAAACATGAGGCCGAAAAAATAAAATAACCAAACAAAATAAAAAAATAAAAATTAATAATGCCATCGCAAAATACCGAAAAAAATTAACGCCCGCTAAGCATACGCGCGGGTTAAATTATGCTGTAATTAATAATAAGCAATTGAAATAACACTATTCACGTTAAGCAATGTAGCACAGTACGTGCTAGGGCTGGGCCACAATTTTTTATTTTTTTACTTTGCTTACAGTGCTAGGTCCGGCCCAATTTTTTTTTTTTATTTTTAAATTGTTGGAACAAAATAGGGAATAAAATTTTACAAAAGTTACCGACGCATTCAGTTAAAAATTATAACCCGCCGGTAATATTTGTCCGAATTGGACTTAAACACTGTTCATTTACACGATGAGACTCCAAAAAATTAAAATTCGCAAAAAAAATAAAAAATAAATAATAAAAAAATAATAATAAAAAATTAAAATTTTAACTCAAATACTTAACCCCGCACTAATTAAACATGAGACCGAAAAAAATAAAACACGCACAAATACTATTCTCTTTAAGCCCATGTTCCCATAAAATTATATTAAAATAAAATCCCGTAAGCTAAAAGAAAGAAATGCGTTAAACATAAGCCCCACACTTCAATGCCCATATAAAAAAAAAAACAAACCTATTTAAACATGAAGCCGAAAAAATAAAGCCGCACAAAATAAAAAAAATGAAAATAATAACGCTAGCGTTGAATAAGACGACGTTGTTTTGTTCTACACCGCTACAGTGGCTCGGCCCTTTGGGCCCGCCAATTGGCCAACCCATTTGGTTTTTTTTTTTTTTTTTTTTTGTAGGCAATGTAAAAAAACCGTCGGCACAAAATAGAAAAAAAAATTACAAAAATGATGGACTTATTAAAATAAAAAATACAAAAACCACACAAATAAAAAATAGAAAAGAATAAAATAAAAATTTTAACGCAAAAATTAACCTCCGCACTACTAAACTTGAGACCGAAAAACTAAAACCCACACAGAAAATACAATAATAAAAAACGCCATGTTCCTAGAAATTATATTAAAAAAAACCGGCCAAAGCCAAAAAAAAGAAACCTTTAAACATGAGCTCCACACATAAGCTCATACAAGAAAAAAAACAAACTATTAAACATGAGGCCGAAAAAATAAAACCACACAAAATAAAAAAAATAAAAAATAATAATGCCTCGCAACTACGCGAAAAAAATTAATGACCCGCAGCAACGCGCGGGTAATCACGCTTGTTACTATTTATTTATACTAAAATGGCATGAAACTACGTCGTTTTATGTCATTTGCTACAGTTGCTTTTTTTTGAGCTCTCAATTTTGGGTTGGCCCAATTGGTTTTTTTCCCCTTTTTTTACTTAGTCAACGTTTATGGCACGACTATAATAACGTGGAATATATAAATAGGCACTATAAAAAAACGTCGAATACAAGTCAGCCCCGTTTCAACGCGCGGGCACATTCCTACTCAATATTCTGTCAAAATCAATTCAAAAAAAATTAAGTCCCGCCTTGGGCCTGCCCATTTAGTTTTTTTCTTTCTCTTTTTTACATAGTCAACGTTTATGGCGCGAGTATAATAACGTGGAACATACAAGTAGGCAATATAAAAATAAAAATAAAAACGCCGAATGCAAGTCAGCCCCGTTGCAACGCGCGGGCACATTCTCAATCGATATTCGTTTAAAATTGATTCGAAAAACATATAAGCAGGCAATATAAAAAAAAGTCGAATACAAGTCAGCCTCGTTTCAACGCGTGGACACATTCCCACTCAATATTCGGTCAAAATCAATTCGAAAAAAAATTAAGCCCCGCCTTGGGCTGGCCTATTTAGTTTTTTTTTCTTCTCTTTTTTACTTAGTCAACATTTATGGCGCGAGTATAATAACGTGGAACATACAAATAGGCAATATATAAAAAAAACCGCCGAATACAAGTCAGCCCCGTTGCAACGCGCGGACACATTTCCAATTAATATTCATTTAAAATCGATTCGAAAAAAATTATGTCCCGCCGCAACACACGAACTATTTTGCTTGTTAACTTTTAATATCATGACTCGGATCGGATGATATGGACCTCACAAGCCCATGTGGGAACCTACTAAGAAAATATAACCCCGGAACCAATTAAGCGTAGATCAAGTCCACACACACTATTGGTCCCCCGAGCACCGCCACACCATCATCATGTTACAAAATTCTTAGTAATACACATTATTTCTTTTTCACTATCATTTAAATTTGTCAAGGATAGAGCCGTTTAATTTTAAGAGAAAATTTATCTTTGAAAATTGTATACTCGATCGGGCCTTCTTGCTCCCCCGCTGCAAACTTTCTCTTGAATAAATATGTGTTTACAAAGCAAGTAAAAGAACCATGTGAGTGTGTTTAAATAAACAAAGCACAAAAAGATTCAAAAAAGTGTTAATTATTATAGGGACGTTGGTATATAAAGGAAATAATGAGCTAAATGCTATGAAAAGCACCTTCAAATATTTATTCGGGTGTTGATATTAAAAAGAGAGAAAAATAGTTCTAATCTTCTAAAAAAACAGTTTTAGCCACGTTATGCCACATCATCGGGTAATAAGAGGTCATGTCATTTAGACGACACTAATTTTGGTAACTTTGTAATTTTAAGGGCTATTTGCATATTCATTGCTTCATGCCTAATTAATAGACCTAATATTATGCCCAATATATGATACTATTCCTAATATACCTTTTGTAAATTAATTCCTTATTATACTATATATATAAAGAGCAAGATTATTCTCCCAAAGCTCCATTAATGCTCCGTTGGGTTGAACCGCCAGAAAGGCGTTGACCCGCCTGAAACCCGTAAATCTTAATATTATTACGACCGCTTTATCCCTGACCCGGTGAAGCTTTTTAATAACGTTTGCCCCGCCCCGACTTTGTCTCTCTTACCTTCATATCTCTCTCCACGTGTCTTCAAAACACATCTTATGTAAATGAATCATCAAATCCACTAAACAAAAGTGGTTTCCACCAAAACAAAAAAACACACATAAACCAAACGGTGCCCTTTCAATTCTTGGTGCCCTTTCAATTCGAGATTTTGATTAGACTTGGGGTTTTCGTTGATACATCTAAAACAAGTAAAAATAGTTGTTGGTGAATAGCCGGTTGTGGCTGCGAATTGGTGGCTGCCAGTTGCGGTTTGCAGTCTGCCTCTATGGTGGTTTTGCATCGCGAGGTAATGTTAGCACTAAAATATGGTGTGCTTTGATGATGGGTTTTAGTTTGTGAAGATATTCAAAATTAGTTAGAAATGGGATTGTTATTGATGTTATGGACAAACTATGCGGAGTTAGTGCCCGCCAGGTGTTTGATAAAGGTTTTGAGAGAATAAGAAATGTGGCAAGTTTGTTTCTTCAACATCAAATTAGTTTTATTTAGGTTTGGGTTTGTGTATAATGATGTTGAAATTTGCTTTTCTTGATGTTAACTTAAGTCATGAACAAACATCAACAATCCATTATGAATCTTCTTTTAAATACTAAGTTGTTTGAAGATAGCATGCCACATACCGTCTCTGCTACACGAATCACCTCATGGCCCTAATGTTCATATTGGTGCACCATAAATGATGAACTCTTATGTACAAATTGCACCTCAGACTAATATGGCACATTAGATTGCAAATTTTACTTAGGTATATCCTTTATTTGTGCATGTTTGTCTAATTATGTTGTAGCCATATTCGTGCATATGCATTCGTTCCTTAAAAGAGATGAACCAGTCTCATCCACAACTTTAGAATGCTAATGCTGTAAATATTTATGCTAATAGCTGGTTGAAAGTTTCAGATTGTCATGCGTCGTTGTGGACTGACTAGGAAGCTTCAAATTGGCACATACCGAAGACGCCATCTTTCTCACCGGTAATCTACACACGACCTAATATAGGTCGAGCCATTGTTATATATCAAGGGCTTTAAAAGAGAGGTCATTCTAATGGCGTCGTTCTATACTTTTATGTTTTTGCAGGTAAATGCATACATGTCCTATGTTAGAATTGGATGTAAAGAGATGTGAGATTTTGACGTAGCCCTAATGATATTGTACAAGATCGAGCATTTGTCTATCCAGGGACGCGTTGTGGAATGGAAACTGAATATGTGAGATCAAGTAGTGCCGACCCTCATTGTAAGAATGTTTCTTTATTCTCTAATATAGTGGGCGTTTATTGTTGCAACAGAATTTGTGGTTTTCTTTCAAAATGCGTCGAATGTAAAAACATAAACCAACTTAGTCCATTTTATCAAACGGGCCAGATTGGTCGAGCGGGTCATCCTTTTTAATACGGTTATTAGTTGATAAGTCCATATAGAACTAGCCAAATGAAGAACAAGTCAAAATTTGGACTACATATATACATTCGATCATCAGTACATTTGCACATATTCCAAATTGAAATTTTGAGATACAAAATACAAAAACATCTAATTGGTCCAACTTTTAACTTGGAGATGGTGACTCAATATGTGCACACATACATGCTCTAATTGCATTCTACTCAGTTGTATGGTCATAGATCTTTTTTAAAAGTCACTTTTAGACAATCACGTTAAGCTTTTTACACTTTTTTGTAATAAAAAAATGATGCAATGTGCTTCGACTGTGTGGTTGTTTGTATCATTCCATTCAAACTGCACTTTATTATAAACAGATGGTTTTCTAATGTTTCCATCAGGGGTTACAATAACACGCTCACAAAGTGAGTCTTCAAGTGATTTCGCGTCTCGCCTGCAAGAAGCATGTTCAAGTAAGATTATCTTTCAGATGAATCATGAACTAATAAAGTTAAACTTTTACACGATGTTAATTAGAATTAGACATGAGTAGCTCTGCTGCGGTATGAAGATGATACAATGACTTTTCATCTTTTATTTTAGAAGAATCAGATTCCTCCCCCTTGATGAATTCAACGCATAATAAAATGTTTATTTTCAAATATTTTGTTGTTAGTGTGGTGATGTGGCTGTTTTGGTGGCAGGTTTGGCTGCTGAGACAGAGGTTAAGGAGCCGTATTAGATGGTTATGTTCACGCAGGTGAGTAGCAAGCCCCTGTTTCACAAGTATACTAGCATATTTGATAAATTGACTTAGCTAGCTTAAAATTATACTATGGTGCTCCTTTTTTTGCAAAGTCCTAATTCAGGATCCGGATGCGATGGACTTACGTAACCGGCCAATGTATTATAGCATCCGGAGCCCTTGGTTGTATCGTACCCGATGTTGGAAATAATGTCTTCAAAATCATTACATTACCAACTGACGCTGCCCTAAGCGAAAATGACTTCACGCTGGTCAAAAACTACGCAACTTCTACCAGGTAATGCCATAGTTCTATTAAACTTCTTAATTAGTAATACGTGAGTATGCGTTTACCATAATGTAAGTAGCTATTGACGTACTAATCATCATTCAAAAACACATTCTGAAATTAAAGTTTTCAAAAGTGACGCTATAAGAAATCCAAATTCTCCTTTTTTTTATTTTGGCTTATTGCTGGGACCGATCATGTTTTTTCCTGGTCTTAACAAGATACTTTTTTAAGTTAACACGTTATAAACTTATAGCAGAAAAATTAAAGTTATCACTGCCTTTCCAGCACATAATTTTCTAGACCCTCTACTTTTGCATTTTTTTATAATATCGGCATGAAACAAACTCACCTCTATATGTACGTACATGAAGTAAATTCACAACTGAGATGGAATGAGATCTTGAGGTAGTTCGCGCATTGAAAAGAAGAGTATTTTTAATTAGAAACAAACAAATGCAATGAGTTATTGAGGCAATTAGAGAATACTGAATAGCATTACGTCAACTTCATTGATATCAAATTTGTTGCCTGCTACTTTTTTGGTAAAGACCTCCTACTTAATATATATATAGATATAATTTAAAGAGAAAAACGTTGTTATATGTTTAACTATGTGATTAATTATGAATTTAGATGATAATGCAGGTCTTTTATTGGAATTTTATTGACAATGACTACATGAATCTCTATTGTTTGTACGGGTTATCCTATCTGCAATCCATTACTGTTGGGGTTTTAAGTCAAATTTAAGTACCTAAAGGACCCAATTGCGAATGTAAACATTGATCCGCCTATATTCACATCTTATTTGTTCGTGAGGGTTTGCTAAATTGTTTAAATTTTGCAGGTAGATGGTAAAATCATAGGTCCAAAAAAATCAGGAAGCTGGATCCATGGCTTTGTCAATGGCTCGAATTCACAAAGTTGGACTGCATAACAATCTGTGGAGCCGATGTTATTGATAGACAAAGCTCGGGATGCTGGACCACCAAGTCAGTCATTAAACCAACTGTAAGAAATAAGAAATAGATAACGAAAAAAATTATCGAGTCAAATGAGTTATTCCACCATAGGCACATAGCAATTTCAAACAATATATAAAGGAATTAGTTGATACGTGTTCTATTTTATGTGAATTGCAGGGTAATCCGGAGGATATCTCGAGAGAAACAACTAGATTGGCTGCTAATCAGGTACTTATTTTTATGAGTAGATATTTGGCATCGTAGATATTTGCCATCTTAGAGGAAAGTGGAATCTTATAGGTAAATTTGCAGCTAGAACGTACAACGTAGTTTTTTTATGTTCCATTGTCGACATGTACATAAGGGATAGCTTTTGGCTGACTGTGATTGGAACCGCGCAGATGATCCATCTGAGGGAATATGTACGAGGGGTGTAGGATTAAAGGGTATTTGGTTTAGCTTAGAGGGTAAAAAAACAAATAAAACTTATGCAATGTAAGCAACTTTCGGCACTAAACAAGGTCCTCTTATAAAACTAATCCAATCAACTATTAGGACCTAAAAATGCACAAAAATTCTGCATAAACTTGCACTCTAAAACTAGAAAATGAATCTGTATTGTCGAAAGTATTTTCTGCACAAACTCTTAAACGAAAAGTGTTTTTGGACAGAATCTTGATGAACGCTTTTTTAAGGGGTTGTCTTAGACATAAAGTAACCCAAAAAGAAAAGTGTTTAACGGCTGTCTTAAGGGTTGTTTGGACAGAAAAAGTGCAGAAATCGATAATAGTTCCAGTAACCACTTTACTGTATATATGTTTTTGACTTGGGGATTAGACGCGTGTGACCTGAAATGTTGTGTGCATTTATGCAGGCAAAACTAGCTTGATGATGAGATATATTATCAATTGGTTGAGACGGCTAAGGAACAAGGCTATGATGTCACCAAACTTAACAAGACAACACACACAAACTCACCACCTGTGAGACCGAAGATGCGCCTGCGGACACCAAGGGTGTGTGGTTTTCAATTCACTATGTTTGAGATTTTTGGATAGTTTATGGTAATGGAAATGTTGGTTGAGTGATTACTTATTTACATATTTTTGTACATTGATTAATTTCGATTTGAATTTAAAGAGTTATAGAAAGATAAACACTTCATGCGTAATATTTGTGCGTATAATTAGTTATCCACCTTTGGCTGCCTTTGCTTTTCTCACAATCACAAGACAATTCTGAATTACTTTAGCAGTTAACATGTTTCGTTAACGTAAAACCCGTGCTCCGCAGCGGAGCGCGGGTTGAAAACCTTGTTTAGATTAACTTGCAATATGATTATTAGAGCATATTAATTATTGGAGAAAACAGTTCAATTTAAAGCCCGTTTAGTTTGTAGATGGATTTAAGATTAAGATTAAGATTTGAGTTTAGATTTACATTTACATTTGAATTTAAATTTCGATTTGATTAAAAAAAGAGAAAATATATTACAAAAATAAATAAGATAAAATCTACATTTAAAATATAACTAAAGTTTTCTACGAAATTTGATCTTATAGAAAAAAAAATTAAACCAATCAGATCGCTTGATTTTGACACATACGCAAAATCGTGCGATCTGATTTATTAAAAAAAGTAAAAATTCAATCAATTTTGGTCAAAATTAAAAAATTTGGTGGAGAAATTTGATGGAAACAAAAAAGACATAAAAATATAGGTGTTAAATTTGTGAAAACAAAAACTTTAAAAAAGAGAAGGTGATTGATAAAACTTTTGTGGTTAATTTTAAATAAATTATACGGAGTTAATTAAAGCTTATATAATTTTTCATATTTTTCAATAACTTTTACAAAATAAACAAATATCCCCTTAGACTTTATATTTTGTAGCATTTATACTTTAAAAATACAACATATATATAATCTATTTAAAGTTTATATAAGAATATAAGAAAAAAACATATTAAGCTCACATATTGTGTACAACATGATATTAATAGATAAATCTAAACAACAACATCAATATCAACACCCATGTGAGTTAAACAAAGTTAAATCTTTCATCCAACAAAATCTTTACAAAATATCAATCGATGTTAATCAATGTTTAAAAAATGGTTTTTTAATTGACCTGATCGAGCCACCGGGTCACGGTTCAACCAAGTTTTTGTGCAAAATTCGGCTTTCATGTCACCCGACCGGTTCACGATTCAATCGACCGGGTTTTAAAACACTTATATTAATCTAGGGGTGAGCACGGTCCGAAGACCGGCCAAGACCGGACCGAGACCGAGACCGAATTTTTCCAAAATGCCGGACCGAGACCGAGACCGAAATGGTACGGTCCGGTCCGGGTCGGTCCGGTCCGGTTCGGTCTTCGGTCCGATCCGGTTATACACGGCATAATCATCGGGTTTTTTGCCGGACCGACCGGGCCAAGGACCGATTCTAACAAAAAGTATGGACCGAGACCGGACCGACTATCCCTCGATTCGGTCCGGTTTGTGCCTTTCAATTGGATAACCATTATCAAAAAATCAACTTGCATTGTAAGCAGATCAAATAACTAATGTTAATTCATCGTCTTCCATATGATACCCGGGTTCAAAAACGACACGCTGGCTACCTCTCGATTCAATCAATTATCTTTGGTTTGTTTATCCTGAAATGTATAATGTTTAACGTTGTATCATATCAATTCATTGGTAGGACTAAAGTATCACTTGGGTTTCAATATATGACATGATCTTGTTTAAAAGAAAGTATGTTTATGAAAATATAGTTTGATGGCTGGTGGTGACGTGATCCAATGAACACTTCGTTTTTGCACACTTTTTTTACACACTTTTGTTAGAAATTGGTATAGAGCGTGTGATGATAATTTTGAATATCTTGCTTGAATCGTGTTGATTCACTTTTTATATAAAGTATTTTGACCCAGTTTGTGCCTGAGGTATCACGAAATCTTTACGAGGATAATTCAAGAAGAATACTTTAATTCTAGACACTAGAGATTAAAGCAAGAACATAGAGGAATTGTATGATTCTTCGTATCTTAAATGAGACCAGATATGTTCTGTTATATTAACAAAACAGTTAGACAGTTATGGCACTCCACACTTCCCTAACTTGTATCATGGTCGAGTTCATATTAGCTCAACGAGTGTGCACTCCACACTTCTCTAACTCGTATCCGAGCCGAATATGAAATCTCATCGATCTTTAGTAAATCGTCATTACTTAAAATAGTTGATGAAACTAAAATCACCTACACATCCCTCCCATTTTAGTGTAATCCTTGATTTACTAAAATATATATAATAATATATACAAAGTATATGAAACAAACATAACGAAACAAACAAATCCTTGAAATATTGGCAGCCTTTATAAAATCATTACCAAACTTCTCGCTAATCGTCTTGTGACTGTCATTGATGATCTTGTGAATGAAGTGCAATCGGCCTTTATTGCAAATCGTCAAATTTTAGATGGCCCATTTATCTTGAATGAGATTATTCATTGGTGTAAAGCTAAAAAGAAGCAAACTCTAATTTTCAAGGTTGACTTTGAGAAGGCTTTTGATTCTGTGCGTTAGGACTTTTAGCATTGGCTGCTTGACTCTTAGCCTTCCTTTTCAGTACTTGGGTGTTAATATTGGTAGTCACATGTCTCGAATCAAATCGTGGGATATTGTTCACAACAAAGTTCAAGGTCGCCTCTCCAAATGGAAGTCGAAGGTTCTATCCGTTGGCGGTAGATTAACCCTTCTTAAATCTGTTTTAGGTGCTACTCCGATCTACTACATGTCGATGTATAAAGCCCCTATGTATGTGATTAATAAATTAGAAGCAATTCGTAGTCATTTCTTCAATGGTGGGGATCCTAACATTCGCAAAATGACGTTTGTTAAATAGGAAAACGTCTTGGATTCTAAGGATAAGGGTGGTATAAGTGTCTCAAGTTTCTTCGCACTTAACTGAGCGCTCATCTTTAAATGGATTTGGCATTTTCATTCTCAAGGCTTCTCTCTTTGGTCTCGTGTTATTAAGGCTATTCATGGTGTCGATGATAAGCTTGGTTATCATATTAAGCCTAGTGCGTCATCAAATTAGATTGATATTGTTCGCACTCTCCCTATTTTGTTAAACAAGGGTATTG
>BQNB010003225.1:89034-112874 GCA_026074375.1 Tanacetum coccineum
TACTGGTCAAACGGAGAATAGACCAATGTGGAACAATGTGTAAAGATTGAATCATCAAAACAAGTTTGTTCTAAAAGCAGTACTAACTAAAACTGGCATATTTTCAGTTAATACTGCTAGACAAAATCCTTTTAGTCAAGCAGTAGAAACTAGTACTGCTAGAAAAGTTAATACTGCTAGACAAAATCCTTTTAGTCAAGCAGTAGAATCTAGTACTGCTAGAAAAGTTAATACTGCTAGACCCATTATGAATGAAATCATACAAATAAATAACTTTTATAAGTCTCATTCACCTATTAGAAGGCCATTTAATAAATCAACAGCACCAAAACCAAATTTTACAAATCATAAAGTAAATACTGCTATGGACAAAACAGTTAGTGTTGTTAGGGACTATAGGGAAACTGCTGTTAAGGCCTCAACAGGTTGTAATTGGAGACCCAAAAGACATTACTGAAACAAAGTCTCCAAATACAATAGTGGATCAAAATTTAGTAAGCATGTTAATTTTAAAGATCCACTAGGCAGACCCAAGTCAGCAATGGCTTGGGTCTCTAAGAGAAACTAATTTCTCTTATTTGATGTGCAGGATGATCCACAAAAAGCTTTAAAGAACAAAGGGATTGTTGATAGTGGATGTTCTAGGCACATGACTAGGAACAAATCCTACATTGTTGAATATCAAGACAATAATGGTGGCCCTGTTGCTTTTGGAGGTAGTAAAGGTTATATATCTGGTAAAGGAAAAATAAAAACTAGAAAGTTAGATTTTGAGGTTGTGTGCTTTGTAAAAGAACTACAACATTTTAATCTCTTTTCTGTGTCACAGATGTATGACAAGAAGAACAAGGTTCTCTTCACAGACACTGAATGTCTTGTGTTGTCCTTTGACTTTAAGTTGCCTGATGAAAGTCAAGTATTACTTAGAGTCCCCAGACAAAATAATATGTACAGTTTCAACCTAGAGAACATTGTTCTTACTGGCGGTTTAGCTTGTTTGGTTGCAAAGGCCACAATTGATGAATCTAACAAATGGCATAAGAGGTTGCTATGTCCTTAATAGGGTATTAGTAACCAAGCCTCAAAACAAGACACCTTATGAGGTTTACCTTTAAAGATTTTTCAAAATGACCACACTTGTGTTGCTTGTCAGAAAGGAAAGCAACACCAGGCCTCCTGTAAGGCTAAAATAGTGAGCTCTATTAATCAGCCCTTACAACTTTTACATATTGACTTATTTGGACCCACATCTGTAAGGAGTATAAACCATAAGACTTATTGCCTGGTTATCACTGATGATTTTAACAGGTTTAGTTGGGTGTTCTTTTTAAGAACTAAGGATGAATCTAGTGGAATCCTTAAAGACTTTATAAGACAGATTGAGAACCAATTAAATCAAAAGGTTAAAACTATTAGATGTGATAATGGTACAGAATTCAAGAATAGGGACATTATTGAATTCTGTGGGTCAAAAGGGATCAAGAGGGAACACAATAATGCCAGAACTCCATAACAAAATAGAGTTGCTAAGAGGGAAGAAGGACCTTAATTGAGGCTGCTAGACAACAATGCTAGAGGAATCCTTTTTTACCTAACACTTTTTGGGCTGAAGCAGTTAGTACTGCTTGCTATGTCCTTAATAGGGTGTTAGTGAACAAGCCTCAAAACTAGACACCTTATGAACTTATAAATGGTAAAATACCAATCATAAGCTATATAAGACCTTTTGGGTGCCATGTGACCATCTTGAATACCATTGTCCACCTAGGCAAGTTTGAAGAAAAGTCTGATAAAGGGTTTTTAATTGGGTATTCTCTAAATAGCAAGGCTTTTAGGGTATATAATTTAGAAACCAAGAGGGTTGAAGAAAACCTGCATATAAACTTTTTAGAAAATAAATTTAATGTTGCAGGGAAAGGACCTAATTGGCTATTTGATCTTGATTATTTCATGATTCAATAACTATTTAAACTGAAGAAATCAATCTAACCAAAAACTGAGGGTCAAAAGAAGCTATCATATTGCAGGTACACAAGATAATATTGAAGCGGAAACTTGAAATGGAGCCCTGAACCTACTCAAGCTCCTTTGTACAGCATTATGGTTTCTTATACTTCAACAGTCAAGAGCTCAGAAGCAAAGAATGGAGATGTAAAGCCTAATAGGGATACTGGTCAAAGTCAAAGAGAACCAAAAGATCAGGAAGGATCAAGCCTTTTTGGAGTAGCTCAACGGGCTTAAAGACAAGAAGGAGGCTACAGATGCAGCTGAAAGCCTTTAGGAGGAGTTTGCTTCACTGTTACTAAGATTAGATTTTAAGCCGCGGAGCTGTAGAGCTTACCAATACTAACACAGTTCATATGTTAGCACACCCAAAATAGTACTGCAGTCTTCAAGCGTTTTTAGTGCTGGTGGACTATCTAACCAACAATGGCCCAGATGATTTTAAAGACTTGCTCTTGAGGAGATTTATGACAATCCAATGATGGGATTTTTACAATGCATCTTATTTGTGATAAGGGTGCAGTGGCTGACTTCATAATTTCGAAACCCACTGTAACTGTTCTTAGTCCTATTACCTAATCAAGGAACACTCCATTCATCTATAATCAAATTCTTGGGATCAACCAACGCAGTTCAGACAAGGTGCAAGTGAATAAAGTTTATGAAGCTCATGCTTTTGTTAGTTATATTCAAAAGCAGAGAAGAAATCCTTCCTTTCTTAGATTGAACCCAAGAAGATATCTCAAGCTCTTAAAGATGAAAGTTGGGTTGATGCTATGCAGGAAGAGCTGCTGCAATTCAAGATTCAGAAAGTTTGGATTCTGGTTGACTTGCCTTTTGGAAAGAAGGCAATTGGGACAAAATGGGTTTACAGGAATAAGAAGGATGAAAGAGGTGTTGTAGTTAGAAATAAGGCAAGGTTGGTTGCCCAGGGATATAGACAAGAGGAAGGGATAGACTATGATGAGGTTTTTGCTCCTGTGGCTAGGATTGAAGCCATCAGGATCTTTTTGGCCTTTGCTTCTTATATGGGATTCATAGTTTATCAAATGGATGTGAAGAGTGCCTTCTTGTATGGCACAATTGATGAGGAGGTGTATGTGTCTCAACCTCCAGGTTTTGTAGATCCTAAGTTCCCTAAGAAGGTCTACAAAGTTGTAAAAGCTCTATATGGTTTACACCAAGCTCCCAGAGCCTGGTATGCTACTTTATCTACTTTCTTGTTGAAGAATGGATACAGAAGAGGAACCATTGACAAGACTCTTTTCATCAAGAAGGACAGGAATGATATCATGTTAGTGCAGGTTTATGTAGATGATATTATTTTTGGTTCTACAAAGAAGTCTTGGTGTGATGAATTTGAGGCATTGATGAAGAGCAGATTCCAGATGAGTTCTATGGGAGAGCTCACCTTCTTTCTTGGATTACAGGTCCAGCAGAAAGAAGATGGTATTTTCATAAGTCAGGATAAGTATGTTGCAGAGATCCTGAAGAAGTTTGATTTTGCTAATGTAAAGTCTGCCAGTACTCCAATTGAAACCCAGAAGCCCTTGAACAAGGATGAAGAAGCTGCTGATGTGGATGTACATCTTTATAGATCCATGATTGGCTCTTTAATTGTATTGACTGTTCTAGGTCTGATATTATGTTTGCAGTCTGTGCTTGTTCTAGGTTTCAGGTAACTCTTAAAAACCTCACTCTTCTGTGTGGAAGAGGATCTTTAGGTACTCACAGGCAAACCCAAATAGGCCATTGGTTATATCTAGGGAATGTCATCATTTGACTTGGCAGCCTATTATGCAGTGATTTAAGTGGAGCAAATCTTGAAGGAAATCCACACCAGGAAGGGTTAAATTCTTGGCAGGGGGGGGGAGACTTATCTCATGGCAGTGCAAGAAACAAACAATTATGGCTACTTCTACTACAGAGGCAGAGTATGTTGTTGCTGCCAACTACTGTGGGCAAGAATTATGGATTCGAATTCAAATGTTAGATTATGGGTTCAATTTTTATAAACACAAAGATTACAATGATGATGAAAGCACACTCTGCATTTAAATAATCTGTATATTCACCAAACAAAAGCATATTCGAGATTAGGCACCCTTTAATTAGGGATGCTTATGGAAAAAAGCTTATCCAGGTGCTTAAGATTCACACTAAGATAATGTGTGATCTTTTAACCAATGCTATCGGATGGTTAGCATATTCAATTTCTTAATTGTTAACATCGGAATGATCAACCTATAGTTGTATTAGTTCAGGGGAGGCAAAATGGCAGGTTGATTTGTTGTACAGTTTGGAAAATGATTTTTTTGTTCGCAGATGGAGTTTAGATGATGTGATAATTCGTTGAGGTTCCTTATGTTCTTTGGGATAAGGATTGAGAGCTACATATGGTACTAAGTTAGTTAGTGCTGTCAGTTTTGGTTAATACTGGTAGGCAAAAAGTTAGTACTGCCAGGCCAAAACTTAGTACTGCCAGGCAAACCTTAGTACTGTTAAGTTACCGTTAGAAACAGGGGAGATAGGGATGCAAAGTGTAAAATTGCGGTTTCTTTGCCACTGGGTATACTTGAAACCTATATAAACCATTCTCAAACACATAATTTACTCACCTAATCTCTCTCCCACGTTCTCATATCACAAACCCTAATCCCTCTAATCACCGACGATCATCAATTACACCTCCATGGCTGCTCTCGTATCTTGCCCTAAGCATAATATGGTTGATGTTTGGAAGAAAATTGACGCCAATGCCAATTCTGTGAGATAGTGGACTTCCATACAGAAGCTTAATGTATATCTCTAACTGTACGTCCTATCTCTTACTTCCTAATTGAAAGTTATGGCAACATGTACTTCCACAACAGTCAATGAAGTTAGTTATATTAAAGCTAAAGTTGCTGGCAAGACTGTATCAATTTTTAAAGCATCTATTAGATGAGATCTTCTATTTAATGATGTGGATGGAATTAATTGTCTCACAAATCAAGAAATTTATGAAAACCTTCAATTGATGGGGTATGAGGGGATCTTACATTCTTACTTTTCAAAAAGCTCTCTCTCACCACATGGAAGTACTAATTCACTGCCTTAGTTAAAACAATATTCTTGGGATCAATTTCCATAAATATTGATTGCCATGATTGCTTAGCTAAAGATTGGAAAAATTTATTTTATTAAGTGATTTTGCGGGTATGATTAGGAACTTGGAAGTAAGAAGCAAATCTTAATGTATCCAAGATTTGTCAAGTGTTTTTAAATAACCAACTTTCAAAACCTACCTGCCCTTTGGCTAACATTCCAATACCAGTCCTTTACCAAAAACGGTTTTTCACTAAATATCGGCAAAGAAGGACTACACTTTTTAGGCCATTAACACCGTTATTTCTAAAATGTTGGCTCAAAGCAGTAGTAGTAGATGAGGGGAAGGTTCAGAACAACCAACTGGAACCTAACAACCACTCTCATCCTACTCAACCTAGTACAGGAGACCAACCTCCTATGATTGAATCATCATATAGACCTGACACCACCTAAGACCCTAGGGTAAACTTAGAGGGCACTGGTGGAAGTCAAGGGGATCATGTTCAGATACCCCATGATAGTTCTCTTTCAGGTGGTCACACATCTGACAGAGCTGAGGGTGGCTTGAACCTAGAGGAGTTAATTGTTTTATGCACTAACTTGTCAAACAGGGTTCTTGCTTTGGAGACTACTAAGGATGCTCAGGCTGCAGAGATTCTCAAATTGAAGACTAGAATCAAGAAGCTGGAAAAGAAGTTTAAGCCCAACATCTCACACCACAGAGCATGGTTAAGGAGTGTGTCTAGGTTGTCTAGGACAAAAAAGTTGGGTAAGAAGGAGTCTGTATCTAAACAAGGGAGGAAAAATGACAAACCAGTACCAACTTTAGATGCTTTTGATGATCTTGATGCTGATTTAGCTCATGGCATAGACTACATGGAAACAGAGGAAGCCGTGAAAGAGGTGAGGCAAAAGCAATGAGATTGGGGAACTTAATTTGGATGCTGATACTAAAGAAATTGAGAGGGGACAAAGGAAGTGGTGAAAGAGGTGAGGCAAAAGCAATAAATCCTCTCATCAACCCAAAGCTGAAGACACTAACCAGGAGAAGCTATATCTTTTGCATATGGATTTATGTGCCCCGATGCGTGTGGCAAGTATTAACGGGAAAAGGTATATCTTAATGATTGTCAACGATTACTCAAGATTTACTTGGGTCAGATTATTGAGGACAAAAGATGAAGCTCTAGAGGCCATCATCAAATGCATCAAAAATATTCAAGTTTGTTTGAATGCCACCATCCGTAATGTTCGAACAGATAATGGAACCGAATTTGTCAATAACACACTTCTGTTATCTGAAAATGTTGGCATCCTTGCATCAAAAAACATATGTTGCTCGCACTCCTCAGCCGCCGGCGTTGTTCGAAGGCAAAACAAAACTTTGTAAGAAGCTGCTTGTTAAAATGTTTACTATATTTAAAGCTTATTTAATTTTTCTGGCCGCAGGAATTCCCAATACAGCTGGTTAACCACAAAACATCGTTCTTTAATCCGCCGTCGATACAACAAAACTCCATATGAGCTTATGCAGGATAAGAAACCGGATTTATTATTCTTTCATGTCTTTGGTGCACTTTGTTATCCTACCAATAACATTGATGACTTGGGTAAATTAGATGCAATAGCTGACATTGGTATTTTTGTTGGTTAGGCGCCGCAAGGAACACGCATTCGAATCTACACCAAAGAATTGGGAAAATTATTGATAATATCTTGTGACATTTGATGAGCTGACAGGTATGGCTTCTGAACAATTCATTTCAGGACCCAGGTTTCATTCTATGACTCCAGCAACATCCAGTTCATGACTTGTTCCAAACCCTGTTTCTCAACAACCTTGTATTCCACCAAAGGGATCACTTGTTTCAACCTATGTTTGATGAATACTTCAATCCTTCATTAATTGTTGTTATTCCAGTTCAAGACGATGCTGCACCAAGAGCTGTTTCCGCATACACTTTAATATACACACAAAGTCTCTACTATTGTTATTTTGGATTTATCCAAGGTAACATACTCTTTACAAGCTAAAGAATCGATCAAGATTTGGGATCAACAAGAATCACCAAAAATACTAATTTTTCATGATGATCCACTTCATGAATCTCTTCATGATGACTCGACTTCTCAAGGATCATCATCAAATGTAAGACAAATCCACACTCTATTTAAACACCTTGTTAAATGGACTAAGGATCATCCTATAGCAAACGTGATCAGCAATCCTTCTCGCTCTATCTTTACAAGAAAGCAACTCCAAACTGACGCCATGTGGTGTTATTTTGATGCCTTCCTAACTTTTGTAGAACTAAAGAACTTCAAACAAGCAATGACTAAACCATTATGGATCGATGCAATGTAAGAAGAAATTCATGAATTTGAAAGGCTACAAGTTTAGGAATTGGTGCCGTGTCCAGATAAAGTGTTATTGATCAAACTAAAGTGGATCTAAAAAGTCAAGACAGACTAATTTGGCAGGGTACTAAAGAATACGGCTAGACTATTTGCTTAAGGATTTAGGCAAAAAGAGGGAATCGATTTCGAAGAGTCATTTGCACCGGTTGCAAGAATAGAGGCCATCCGTATCTTCGTAGCAAATGATGCTCACAAGAATATGATGATCTTTTAAATGGATGTCAAAATGGCATTCTTAAATGGTGAGCTTAAAGAAGAGGTCTACATTTCTCAAACAGAAGGATTTGTTGCTTAGGACAACCCATCACATGTGTACAACCTTAAAAAGGCTCTCTATGGTCTTAAACAAGCACCACGTGCATGGTACGACATGCTATCAAGCTTCCTAATCTCACAACATTTTTCCAAAGGTGAAGTTGATCGAACACTCTTCACACGGCAAGCTAGGAACGACTTATTATTGGTACAAATTTATGTTGACGATATAATATTTGCATCCACTATAAGATGTCAATGATAGGGCAGATGTCATTCTTTTTAGGATTACAAATTTCTCAAAGTCCCAGAGGCATCTTTATAAACCAATCTAAATATGCTTCTGAAATTGTTAAAAAATATATTTTGCATACTATTGATTCTGTCGACATACCCTTGGTAGAAAAAAGTAAACTGGATGAAGATCTACAGGGGAAACAAATTGATGCTACACTTTACCGTGGCATAATAGGATCCCTTATGTATCTTACATCCAGTAGACCTGACCTTATCTATGTAGTCTGCTTATGTGCTCGGTATCAGGCAAAGCCTACCGAAAAGCACTTACAAGCGGTAAAACGGATCTTTTGATACCTCAATGGTACCATTAACATGGGTCTCTAATACTCGAAGGATACCGGTATGTCTCTAATAGCATATGCAGATGCAGACCACGCGGGGTGTCAGGACACTAGACGTAGTACATCAGGATACGCTCAGTTCTTAGGTAACAAACTTGTTAGCTGGTCGTCCAAGAAGCAAAAGTGCATGGCCATCTCGAGTACAGAGGCTGAATATATTGCCATATCTGGGTGTTGTGCTCAAATCCTATAGATGCGTTCACAGCTAATAGATTATGGTTTTCAATTCAATAAGATTCCTCTCTACTACGACAACAAAAGTACGATTGTCTTATGCTGTAATAATGTTCAACACTCACGAGCAATGTACGCAATCAAAAACACCTTATCGGGGGGTCTTGGTTGATCAAAATACATAAGATGTATCATTGTGTTTAGTGAGAGAAAGCAGAGAGGGTGAGATAAACAAAGAGTTTATTAGATTAGAAAAGAAGGAAAAATAAGAATGAACATCCACACCCCCCATGGAGAGACATGGGGGTATTTATAGCCTATACTAAAGCTATATATCCCATTATTACAATAGTAGTCCCTGCGTATAGCATATGATCTATAGCTAGTCCAATTCACATGTAAGACGCCAGCTTTACAAAATAGTAAAGCTAACAATCTCCCTTCAAGATGGTGTCACACGTGAATTGGTTACAACGTTTTCTACAAGCAAAAATAAAGTAAAATGATAACCATGAAATACAGTATTCTTTAAGATAATCTTCAGTAATCTTGATCTTCTTGAATACTCTAGTTTTATTTCTTTAGCTTGTAGTATCTAGTTAAGTTTTTACTCCCTCCTAACTAATAGGCTCTTTTTTCTTTAGCTCCCTCCCAAACAAACACCCTTGAGACTGATTAAGAATCAATGCATAAATCTTCTTATGGACCTCCTTTCTCATTTAGGATACACTGATGGAAGGGATGATATCATCAACATCGTCTCACTTAGGAAGCATTCCAGTATTGTTTGAATTTAGCCCAAAGTACACATTTTATCCTTTTACCGAAGTTAAAACCGTGGCATCAAAATCAATTAAGATCCGGAAATGCACTTTTCTCCCTCTAGGAAGTGTAGATATGAATTGCTATACCAAAGTCAATTAAGTCCTGAGTGTACGCAATTTTTTCCTCTATGTAGTCAAAATGGTAACATCAAAGTCAATTAAGTCCTGGATGTACCCATTTAAACTGTTTCACCAAAGTCAACTAAGTCCCGAGTGAAAGCAATTTATCCCGTTGCGTAGTTGAAACTGTAACATCAAAACGGTAACATAAAAAAATCAACTAAGTATTGGATGTACACATTTCTTCCTCCAGGATGATAACTAACTGAGGAATCATCCTACACATGTGTACATCATATTCCAACTAGAACTACTTACTTAGTTTCATAGCCCGTGATTGCATAAGCAATACTCTGTGAGAAGATGTCGGTACTCTCTTTACAAATCTCTCTTGATCAACCCGAACTAAAACTGCTTATCTATTCAGTCGGCTAATATTGATGACCACTGATGGAGACAACCCGATGAAACAAACTTGAGAACAAAGCAAACAATCCTCAACTTATGACTTAATCTTGTACTATTCGTGTAACAAAGGAATGGTGCAGAGGCAAATCTCTGAGTACCATATACTCACCCAAAAGTATACAAAAATACATCACCTCTTGAAACCTCCTCAACTACGTGAGACACTAAGTACTACAATGTAACTCCTTAAAGTGATAGGTACTTTGTGGTTATAGGTAGAAAGAATCACAAAAGCAACTAGATATCCAAGTCTTCATCACTAATACAAGTCATCTTCGTTGTGGAGAAAGAAAGAACCAAAGACGAAATAAGTACACGCCCCATGAAAGCCTACTTTAATCCCAAATATGCAACATCGTACAAAGTCTCTGTAGTCATTAAAATTCAATACTAGCCGTTATGAATGAAGGTGAATTTTGATAAGGATCATTTTTAGTGTAATGTATTATGTTTGTTGTGTTGTTGTTCGTGATTTTTGATGTGTTGTGATTGTTAATGGATATCGGCTCAAAAAATTCCATAAGAACGGCCAGTCTAAGTAATAAAACCCGATCACTTTTACATTACCCGTCATAATAGTGTTTTCATACTCGGCTTAATTCATTAACACAATCACGACCTGATTAACAGAGATGTAGTCCAATCAATAGAATTCAGGCCACATATGTAAGCAATATAACTGGCCCAACCCTTGATTTATTATAGCAGCTCACCATATCAATGCCATCATAAGATCTCGGCCCATTATATATGTTATAACACTGCTGCAATAAACCCACCAGCCCAACAAAACAAAAAAAATGATTTGACCCATCCTTGTATTAAGGCCCGGTTCCATTGCATATGTATACCAAGACCATTAGCATTTGGCCCAATTCGTTTATGTTAAATCAAACACCAGCCCAAGGTATCAATTGCACTCTCTAAAATTTAGACTCGGCCCACTCAAAAGGATATAACCCGATCCATCACACTTCCTTATAATTAGGGAAAATGTAACCCTAATATCATTTCACAACCCTAATCTACAAATTCAGACGCCCCATCTCTCTACATACTCCATACGCAACAACAAAGAAACAATGTTCCATCCATCTCTCTTCTCAATCATTAGACACCATATCTCATTCTTAAAACCTCCAATATTTCCTTATTAATCGTGGTTAGCAACTGCTGGTTTCACAAGCCCACAACCGACAAAAGAATCAAGACTATTGGCTTCAAGATCCTTTTAATATGGGTCTCAGGTAGGTGTCAATTTGGTTTTGAGTTTGTTCAACGAAATAGAGTATGATTATAACATTATTGTTGTTAATCATTCTTGATTTTTGGATATAAAAAGGGTTATACCCTATTATAGATCGATGATGATATTTGGATTCGAGTTTGAATGAAATTATTTTCACAAACCCAAAAACTATGAACTGAGATTGTTGTTTTTCATTTAGTTGCGAGTCTTGTTGTGGATAGGAGAAGATGGAATTGATGTGTTATATGTGACGAAGGGTTTAAGTATTAGATGAAGGATTTTGTTGGGTTTATTGATTTGATGATTACAAAACTACATATGCTTAAATGAAGATGAATGAAATAAAGGGCTTAATATGACACTTTAGAATTCTACAAGCTGATGGAGCACATGAAGAATTCTTGAAGATTTGGTCAAAAAGAGATAAAGATAAAAAGATAAAGATGAATATTTAATTGATTTACTCATTAATATCTTTTAATAGTTTCCATGTAAAGCCTTAACTCCTTATGCTATAAAAGGAGGTCCAAGCATATTGTTTTGATCATCCATCCATAGCATAGTCGACTGATGAGAGTCGAATAGTAAAGGTGTGTGTGTACACCATACTTAGATAGTTAGTAGATGTGTTATAGACATCTATGTACTAGTTAGTTTAGCCTTAAGGATCATTTGATCTTGGGGCAGTAGATTAATAATAGTAAAACCTTGTTTGATAACTTATTGTTTTTTATTATTTCGCTGCGTATATAAGTTATCTGTAAAACGAATCCTAGATGGGCTAAACGATTTTCAACATGTGGTATCAGAGCCATGTGGCTCTTGATCTAGGATCTACAAGGTTTTTGAAGAAACCCTAAAACCCTAATTTTCAAGAAATTGTTTTGTGGAAAAACTTTTCTAGGGTTTTGAAGTTAAATTGATATAACTATGTTTATGATCGTCCTCTCTACCTTCTTTGGGTATGCAATACGATCTTCAAGCATTGTTACTTTTATTAAAAGGGTTTCGATTTGTGGTTTTTCTGCTTATGATTAATTTTGTGACAATTAGGGTTTTCGAACCTAATTTGTAATAGCAGAAAGGTGTAGTTTGATGTTTTCAACGGCAAGGTGGGTTAGTTTTTCTCATTAACCATCATCACATAAACATGATTTTCAAGTCTTTCTTTCATCAAATTGCAAAAAGATTTGTACGATGCTCCTAAAAGTCAAAGGAAACCCTAAATTTTTAAAGTGTTTAGGGTTTATATTCTGGATATGAATGCGTATGGTTATGCTTGGGATCATGATGATCACAATAGTTAGGTGTGATGGTTTATGCTGCTCTTAAACAATTAACCAAGCCCTAACAGAATTTGGTTTTATATGCGGATTTATTGGTTTTGAGCATTCAAGTCACGAAAATAGAATAAGCCATAAGGTTTTTAGTGTTCGATTGATGGACAGGAAAAGTAGCAGCATGTTAAATTCAAAGGCGATGATGATGCATTCTTATGTGGAGGCAGAAGCACTCGAACTGCTGGTGTCAACAGCAGGTTCTGATGAAACGAACATACGATAAACAATTAGGGTTTCTGAAAACCCTAATTTAATGCATAATAGTATAGGTTATGGATTTCGTTAGCAGCTTATTTGATACAGATTTGTTTTTGTTTGGATACGTGTATGATCTGTTCCAGAAGGGTGCTGTGAAGGTAGGTCAAACATCAGATCTTCATGGTTAGGGTTGATATCATTTACTACTGCAATGAGTATGGAATTAGATCTGATATATGCAATAGGGAACCATATTTATGGTTTCATAATTAATGAACAGTATAGGCTTGTAAGTGGTTTTGATTTACTAAAAAAGAGAAGAAGTTTACTGTGATTGGTTTATGGATGAGAAGAAGGAACAGCAGGTTAAATGGCCGAAGGTTTCATAGAATTGGTTTTGATAGGAGGTTGTTTGGTGTTCAATGGAGCAGCGGGTATCAACAATGAAGCAGCAGGTTTCGTTCTTTGATTTTGATCATATTCGTTGATGCTTATATAAGGTTATAAGTTAATACTGCCAGATAATTTGTTAGTGTTGTTTGATATGTTAATGCTGCCAAAGATGTTGGTTAATGCTGCTAACATACTTTACACTTAATGCTGCTATTGTGAAGAAACTTAATGCTACCAATAAAGATTCAAAGGAGGTTACTACTGTCTTGATTAAAAGCAGATATTCTAGTATTGTCGGTTTATGAATGTGTGCAAGAATTATCAATGTGGAATTAAAAGTCTATGAGTTAGCTGGAAAGAAGACACAACAACCGGTTGTGTTTAGGTGTTAATAGCAGATTACTACTGCTAGGCTTTACGGTTGTTAAGCACATGGATTTTTTAAGGTTTTGACTTAAACTTCAAAATGAATGACGATGTGATTTAAAGCTATAAAAAGTAATCAAGATAATAATAATTAGTGACACAATTGTAACAGCCTACTAACACTAAAAAGTGTCACTAACAGATTTGGGAGGAAGGAGTACTTACATTAGTGACAGAACTGTGACAAAAAATACGTTACTAAAAGGTATGGGAGGAAGGAGCATGCCTATTAGAGATGATTTAGTAATAGTTTTATAACAGATAATTCATCGCTAAGTTAGTACTTTTGGACTTATAAGCAGTTGGTTAATACTACTTGGGATTAAATAGTTTGTACTGCCTTTGTTGTCTGAGAAATGAAGTTTTAATACTGCTAGTGGCATCCGAGAAATGAAGTTTGTACTGCTAGTATTGTTCGATATCGGACAAGGCATTTTATTTTGGTTATCTGGAGATCTCGGACAGATAGATGACAACACACACACAGATGGATCTTGGACAGAACTAACAGTTTTTGAAGGTTATTTGTTTTTTATTCTACTATTTGGTTCTTGGATGGTTTGAATGTTCTTAAAAGTTTCAAAGGCTCGTATTTTAGATTATTTGTTCGAATTGATTACGAAGATGGTTATTTATCACCTATTTGAAGATGAAGTGGAATTATTTGGGTTTGTGTTCTTATCATATCTCAAATGGCTAACAACATTTGTAGATAACTTGTTCATGCTTAGAAACGATGTGACAGAGACTTGACGAATCTAGCAAAGGTGTATGATCTAACTTATGGTGCTCAATGCTCATATTTGCTATCACTTTAGTTATGTGTCTCATAGAAGATGAGGATTTTTGTTAAGAGGTTGCGATCTACTTATATTTCATAGATTTATTTATAAGTTCAAAGTCACATGGATAGTACAAGATATAAGACACAAGTTTGGGTTGTTCTACTTCTACATCAAATTCGTTATACTCAGTTTTCTTCATCAGTGATCACTACATAGAGCCTACAGAGTTCGAGATTCAAGAGATGGTAAACGTATTGGTTTCATGGGATGTTTATTGATTAAATGTTTAATCATCTACATGCACCACTTGAGGGGAAGCATTTCTAAGTTGCATATCTTCAGAAGACCCCTATTAGATGATTACAAAAAGGGGAAGAAGACTACAAGAAATATGATTTGTAGCTTATTTATGTGTGGTGGCATGTTCAAGGAAGTCATAAGTCAAGGGGAAGCATTGAAGATTGTTTCATTCATGAAGATTGTTTTGTAATATCAAATAGGGGAAGATTGTTGGGTTTATTGATTTGATGATTACAAAACTACATATGCTTAAATAAAGATGAGTGAAATAAAGGGCTTAATATGAAACTTTAGAATTCTACAAGCTGGTGGAGCACATGAAGAATTCTTGAAGATTTGGTCAAAAAGAGATAAAGATGAAGAGATAAAGATGAATATTTAATTGATTTACTCATTAATATCTTTTAATAGTTTCTATGTAAAGCCTTGACTCCTTATGCTATAAAAAGAGGTCCAGGCATATTGTTTTGATCATCCATGCATAGCACAGTCGACTGATAAGAGTCGAATAGTAAAGGTGTGTGTGTGTACACCATACTTAGATAGTTAGTAGATGTGTTACAGACATCTATGTACTAGTTAGTTTAGCCTCAAGGATCATCTGATCTTGGGGCAGTAGATTAATAATAGTAAAACCTTATTTGATAACTTATTGTTCTTTATTATTCCGCTACATATATAAGTTATATGTAAAACTAATCCTAGATTAGGCTAAACGATTCTCAACAGATTTGTTGTATTGTATATGATTGTGATGTTGGGTTGTATATAGATGGATTTGGTTTGATGGTGAATGATTGTTGATGATTGTTGGTTATGGTTTAACTCGAGTCTGTCTATACATCTTGCACGTCTGTTCTTTTTCATTAACCTTTGACTCAGTGAGTTAGACCTGGTCAACTCGGTAAATACCGAGTTGACTCGGTCTGGGACATATCTGTATAAACGCAGATGTATAAATCGCCCAACTCAGAGTGTATAAATTGCCCAATACAACACCCTGGTATAAATCGCCCTTTTTGAAAGGTGTATAGATCGCCCTTGACAGGTGTATAAATCTCCCCATTTGGAGATGGTATAGATCGCCTGAGTAACCCCAGTGTATAAATCGCCCACAAAAAGACAACTTGTACTTTTTCTATAAAATTGGATCTGCTTTTTTGTCTTGTCCTTTTTCTTGCTTTTTCATATTTCTTGATTTTATCTTCCTGAAAATAAGCAGATTTAAAGTGAAAATATGACACAAAAATAAGCCAAAAATCAAGCATATTAATAAGCTTAGAAAAAAGATGAAATAAGCTCAAAATAATGAAACCATCATATTAAGCTGTTGATAAGTTTTAAGGAGAAAACCCCAAAAGAAAACTTATCAGAAAGCTCTAAATCAATAGAAAGTGACTAAAAAGCTCAAGCTACCTTTTGATATGCAATACACTAGAAAGCTTAAACATTTTTTTCCCAAAAAATAAGACCTTGACATTTAAGGACAAGTAAGCCAACAAAATAAGCTGATACAAGCTGTAATAGGCCAGAATTATAAGACAACAAACACACACAAAAATCTCAACCTGTGGCTTTTTATGACCAAATAAGCCACGAAAGAAAACTGAATAAGCTAAAACAACAAACACGAATACATAACACCTTCGGTTAGCTCTTGATACCAATTGTACGCGATCGAAAACACCTTATCGAGGGGTCTTGGTTTATCAAAATTCATAAGATGTATCATTGTGTTTAGTGAGAGAAAGTAGAGAAGGTGAGATGAACAAATAGTTTATTAGATTTGGAAAGAAGAAAAAATAAGAATGAACATCCACATCCCCCATGGAGATACATGAGGGTATTTATAGCTTATACTAAAGTTATATATCCCATTATTACAATAGTAGTCCCTGCGTATAACATATGATCTAGTCAAATTCACGTGTAAGACGCCAACTTTACAAAATAGTAAGGCTAACAAGCAAAGCACATCGATGTTCGCTACCATTTCATAAAGGAGCAAGTGGAGAATGTAACTGTGGAGCTATACTTTATCCGAACTGAATACCAACTGGCTGACATATTTACCAAACCTTTGCCACGAGATAGATTTAATTTCTTGATCGAAAAGCTTGGTATGAGAAGCATGTCTTCGAAAACGTTGAAACGTCTGGCAGAGGAAACAGACGAGTGATGGTGGTAACTCATATCCTGTATCATATGTACATAAGAAAACATAAAAAACTTAAAAATATTTTTCTTTTATACAAATTTTTCAAAAAAAAATTAAAAAATTAAAAAATCAGAAAAATATAAAAATATGTATCTCTGTCATGTCTTTTGAAAATCGATAACATTTACGGCCTTAGAAATGTCATTTAATAATGATACGAGGCTGTAAATGAAGTTCGAGCAGAAGTTCAAAAGCTTTTAAAACATGCCAAAATTGGTTTGCTATTATTTTAGATAACAACCCGGTCTTCATTTTAAAGGCAAGTATTTCAAAAAGAAAACTTGACCTCTCAACGAGAATTTATTCTCGGGCATGGTCCACTTTATGACCATGCAAAGGCTTGTGCTTACTTTGCCGCACAACTCGTGTTTCCTATATATCAAATAAGTGTACATGTCAGTGCATTTATTTGTCAAAATAATAGAATTCTTATTTTTATTGGTAAAACGTTGTCTTCACAATGAATCAATGTTTTTAGTAATCACAAAAAGATTTTTAAAGATAATTCGACCACTCAAACAATGACTACAACTCTTTAAATATAAATTGGGTCATTATTTAAGGGGGAGAAAGTGTCAACAAATAATATTTTAAAACGGTATTTCAAAATAAGTCACGAAATAAACGGATAAAGTTTTTGATAATGACGGATCACAAATTAAAGAGGAGTTAATTTATATTAACTACAAGGGCTTTAGATGTTATTTGTTTTAAACTTTAGGGACTTATTTGCAATTTAAGACTTAGTTGATTCTCACAGAATAGATTTAAGCTTATTAATTCTTTGAACACGATCTCAAGTATATGTGCGTACTAGGTTTTGCTGATTCTGAGGTATCGAAACCAGCAAAGGGGAAGGAGTAGATACACTAGAACGTACAACAAGTACACGTGATATAGCCCATAACCTTCTTTCATTTTAGGCCATTCTAGGAAGACGAATGTCATAACCGTAGAGAAAATTAGTGTTTTAACTTGTTACTTTTGGGTGGACTATTTCAAATTCATTGGGGAAGAGATATCTTGTGATTTCAAATACACATCCTTTAAGATACTAGGGGGAAGTGTTGTTAGAATATTTATCCTAAGCGTGAGAAGATTGGTTACTGATTCAATAAATGCTTTTTAATCAGTTAATCACTAAGCTTATTTTTAAAAAGGAGTAGAAATATTTGATCAAAGAGGTACATATAGGTATGATAAGTATGATGATTCCTTTAGTTAGTCAGTATCCGGCCTGAAGAAATGTGTATATTTAGGACTTAGTTGACTTAGGTGTTATCATTTCGACTACTTAGAGGGAATAATTGTGACATCCGTGACTTAGTAGACTTTGGTGTTTCAATTTATATCATCAATATCATATAAGGAGAAATGCGTACATCCGGGACTTAATTGACTTTAGTGTTACAATTTTGAATTAATTGTGTACTTTGGATGTTTGGGCTTTATACATCATGAGGCGTGCAAGAAAGCCTTGAATCTACTCAAGAAATGATTGTTGGTTCGAGGGGAAGCTAAGACAACTTCCAAAAGGAGATTATCGAGACGGACTGCAGATTGCTGACATGGACAAAATGACTTTGTCATTTTTGGTTTAAACATTTTCTGGTCCTGTCTCATACATATCTTGTGAATATATAAATGTGTAGTGTTGACTTTAATATAGGCATATATAGTGTTTGAGTACGAATTTTCAAGAATTTCTTAGTAAATTCAAAATTTATCAAATTAACGTACTCAAACATCATATAATTCCCTCATACTTTGAGGGGGAGCATTACAATGTTCCAATAATATGGCTTGTTAATAATCAAAACATCTTTCTCCCTATACGCTTATTTTAAATCAATTTATATCCAAAATATCAAAAGATTTGTCATTTTTGATAAGGGGAGAAAATGTGATTTAAAATATAAGGCTTAAATATATGTGATCTTAAATGACTCTAGTGCAGCTTCTTCCTCGTATGTGCAAAACCTTTTCGAATATCGATGCATATATGTAGGGGGGGGCAATTTTAAAAGGTTTCAAGGGCTTCAAGTGGCAATACCAAAAGACTGATCATGTATTTAATTAATTGGAGTTAAAAGGTGGTTAAGGTTAGGTATTTGTTCCATGATCCAACCAGAACCGGAGGGATCTACCCAGGAACACTCCACTAGATAGTGTAGAGAGTCCTTAGGTATGATATGAAAAAAGGAGAAAAAGTGAGAATGGGAAGAATGTGGACTGAGATGGAGCTAACACTAGAATAAACCCAACAAGGTGTTAGTTATGAAGTCCTGGTAAGCATTGAAGGGGTTGAAGAATGAAAAAGAATTATACGGATAAAGGGTGAAAAAAAAGAAGCCCTTCATACACTTAGGTAGAAACCGGGTCAATACATATGCTATCAGCAACACCTAAGTTGTTGTCTGGTATTGAAGATAGTCATCATGTGCAAATTGATGCAATGCACAACCCTCCCCGGCCACTGAAAGTCAAAAAGACTTTATTTCAAAACTCACAGAGATTACACACATTTCTATTGACTTTATCACTCTGAGTTAGTTAGTATTGAAAAGGTGGCAATCAGCTCCAGCCTCCGATCACTAAAATCAAATGTGCACTATCGAGTCTAGAGACAATAAAGAGATCATCCATAAATCTCTCTAGGACACTTTTCCATTATAAACTGGGTTTTCACACACTGTGAAAACTAGTAATATCTTAAGAGTCCTACGCATTATCCCTGTGATCTTGCTAGAACATCAGAGTGATACTTAGGTATTCACAATGAAGATGGAAATCCTTCTAGTGTCAACATCAAACAGCACTGCGGTAGGTGACTTGTGTGATTCTATATGAATCAAACTTGTGACAACTGGAAAGCAACGATGGTGCGATTCTATATGAATAAAACTTGTTCTAGGTTATGAACTGGCGGTTGATGAAATTTTGAAATGCTAAAACTCTTGATGTATCACAAAACCACTTTAGCAAGTGACACGTCGATTGATTTTCTCAAATCAATTTTTATTCAATCAGTGAGACTTTGTCCCTCTGGTTTACTCTTATCGTGTTGTCTGCTTTGAGATGTTTCGATAATAAGAACCAGCTGAGTACGATGAATCCAATACATAAGTGTTAGAAAGATTCAATACTGCAAGATGGAAATCCTGTCAATGAGATTCTTCTTAATTTGAATCTACCTGATCACAGGTCGATCCTTATGGATTTGAAGGTTAAATCCAACCACATGGGCAAATGACAAAGCTATATTCGTCCCCCAACTTTATTGCTAACTGTTTTATTGCAGATTTATATAAAGATAAAGTGGAGGTACCTGGTTCCAGCTGTTGTTCAAGACAAGTCAAGATTCATAGCCACATGCTCATACTCGACCGATAAATAAAAAGACATCATGAAAGCTCAAGTACATGTTTCAAGACTTCGGCTACTCTGATACCGTACGTCTTTATTAAAGTGATGAAGTATTAAAGTTAAAGAGTTTCAAAGAAGTTTCCGTCACTCTAATACCGAACGTCTTTCTCAAAGTGGACGAAGTGTTATAGTTAAAGAATTTCAAGAAAGATGTCTTATTCAAGCTTTCAAGACCAAGAAACAACAACATTATGAGCATGTCGGTCCAAAAGTCACAAGTGCACAAGTTGGTAAAAAATCACAAGATGATGATAAGAGATTAAGTTTGGCTGCTGATCTTAAAAAGCTCAAGATCACATTCAAGTCAAAAATAAGCTTAAAGGAATAAGCTTAAGCCTAAAGTCGATGATCACTATATTATATTCACAAGATAATGTAAAGAAATCAAATATGCGAGCACAAGACTGAAGACAAAGCATAGTATGCTAGGTTTAAGTTTTTGTAAATTGGAGTGACCTCCCTTAGGGGGAGATTGTTAGGATTATGAAAAGTATCGGTCACTTCCAATATAGCTAGTCGTAGCTCACAGATTAATCATATGTAATGTTAGTAAGCTAACCGGGCTAAAGACACATGGAAAGCCTATAACTAAGCCCATGGCCGGTCATAGCTAGAGTATTTATACCCTTTCCACACATGGAGAGGGTGTTGGTTATTCATTTCTCACACACACTTAATCTAATATTCTCTTCTTTGTTTTCTCTCTTTAAGTGTTCATCCAACCACATCTTTCTCTCTCTAAAACCCTAAACGAATCCATCAATATTCTACAGTTTAAAATTATATGAGTGTACCGGTAGTATATTAAATTTTAGAACTTGTTTTTGTGATACATCCTGAGACCGCATAGTGAGAATTAGGATTTACTAAAGGATAAAAAGTACTAGGAATAACCCATGTTTTAAGCCTGTAATTGTTATGATGGTTACCTCGATCATGTAACTATCCCACACCCTTGCTACGAATTTTTAGTGTGAGATACCCCTAGTACACCCCTTCGAGCCTATCCTTTTCATGGTTCTCATAATTTTCATGGTTAATCTGGATTATTAATGAAGAACATTGTTAAACCCTTGAACCAATCATTACACCTAAATCGCCTTAGCCTTCCTTGTATGTACTCATTTTTAGTACATTATTGTGTTAAACCAAGTTAATTATTTGAGTACATGGTTGCTAAGTCCTTATCCTTGTAAATATTGTTTTGGGATGATTAGGATTTATGGTAGTACTTATTTTGCTAAAGAATGGAGAAGAAAAGTTAAATCATTACCCCTATATTTGTTTGATAGTCTCCGTGACATGTTGATCCACCTCAATTCGGGTCATTAGTTAGCTTATGTTATGAGTTAGCAAAAACTCAAGTGTATGGGTGCAACTATAAGCCTCAAGTTATGATGTATTATTTATCTAAAAAAAGAGAGAAAAATAGAAATGAAAAAGAAAAGAGATTGATGTAGAGTTTTGTAGAGTATGTATATCTTTGTCCGAGTCTTTGGCTTAGCAACCCAATCAACGTGTATTCTTATAAATAATTAACTAACCCTTCCACTCCAAATCCACCCAAATGTATCTCATCCGTTTCCATTTATGTTATCTTACACCTACACATAGGGGTGTCAATAATCCTGACCCGACTCGGACCTGACCCAGACCCGAACCCAAGTAAGGATATTCGGGTCGGGTTACTCGGGTTCAAAATTCAACTCGGGTCAATCGAGTCAACCCGAATACGAAATAGGGTCGGGTATCGGGTTCAAAATGCTTTACCTTGTCGGGTTCGGGTCAACCCGACTAACCCAAGTTAGTTTTTTCTTATATTCTGTACGTACATAAGATTATGTAAATCTGGGCTAATCTTCATTTTAAAGAAAAGACCATGTTAAATAGCTAGGATTCGGCCCATTTCTAAATTGTGTTGTCAGACTTCTAGTTTAGTCGTGTATGATTAACACAAGTACATAACAATTATAACACAAGTACAGTAGGTTCCATTTTCGATCTAAATAACCAATAACCAAGTCTTCCAGACTTCTAGTTTATGATCTAATAGTAATATTTTTCTTCAAGAATTGGCATTCTTATACTAAAGGTACTACTCTTTCATGGTTAATTTTGTTAATAATTTTGTATCCTTATTAGATTCTAGGGTTTGAGGTTTGTTTGGATAAAGTTTGTATTTAGAACATACATTCTTTTTTGTAGATTTATAGGGTTTGATTATGATTATTAGTAAATTGACTAGTTGTATATTTATATGTTGTTAGATGTCGGGCACCATGTCAACAGCGAATACTCATGGTTTCCTATTATTTACATACATTAATAAATTTTATATTCAGTGAATACATTGATAAGGAAGGTAGCCATTGCATGATTCTTGCCTGAGCAAATTGTATCAAGTCAAATAGCTAGATGAAGCTAGCAACATTAGTGGTATGTTTTTTCTCTAAAATGTTGTAAACTCACTCACTCACATCACATGCATTCGTATGGTTTCAAAAAATGTGATTTTGTAAATGGAACAAACCCAAACCCGACTTGACCCTACCCAATTTGGACCCGACCCTTTTGACCCGAACCCGAGTTCAAATAGGGTCGGGTTCGGGTATGTTATTTTTAGCCTTAATGAGGTGTCATTTTATACACTTTTTCAAGGTCATTTAACCCCCTAAATCATGCAAATATGCCCAGATTATGTGCTTAATCGATTGTTTTTGTATTTTTAGCACTTGGATGGCATTTGGAGGAAATACACATGACTTGGGCTCATTTGGAGAAGAAACGGACAAGATTATGGACCTACACCAAATCTCTTAAAGAAATATGCAAATAGTACGTGGAGATGGCGTCGTTATGCCTTGCGACGACGTCTGATCTTTCAAGGTGACGGCGTCTGGATATTTAATACGGCGTCATACGATGCGGCCAGAAGAAACCCTAGAAACAAATTGCGGCACGATGGCGTCTAAGACTTTGTGACATCGTCGCACGTAATTTCCTATATATACAAACTCGTTTTTAGGTTTTAAAGTGTGTAACTTTTAGATCTTTTGGGAGACGAACCCTAGCTTATTTGGCAGCCACTTAGGGCGACTTTAGGGCTTAAAACCCCTATTGTAACTTCCTTAATTCATGTGTTAATCAATTAAGATTATCTTTAATCATTCAATATGTCTGGTTGTGTGATTAATTTATGTTCTTGCTTTCTCTTTAACTTGCTTGGCTAAACCTCTTTATGTATTCATTTATGATTGTATGAAACCTAGAATGTAGATCTTAGTTGTGTTGCTTCTTGTGACGGATGTTCATGTTAGGATTTAAAATACCAGCTTTTGTCTATATCACTGTTGATACGTCTAGGGAAACGTGATTATGTAGAAAGGATACCATCGGTAATAGTCTTCATACTACCTTACCCCTAATATGGTTGATCCACTTTTATGATATTTGAAACTGTACTTAATATACTCTTAGGGGCCTTGTAATAGTCTTCATACTACCTTACTTGTGTGCTGTCTTAATGGAATATTAAGTAGACGACGGGTTCACGTAATTCGTTCATGAAATA
>BQNB010003226.1:0-30370 GCA_026074375.1 Tanacetum coccineum
CTAGGGGTAGTAAGTAGTAGTCTCTTTCGAGGCGGCGTGTCAGCCTCAGGAATATCAGCTCTGCAGCTAGTAGATGGTGCAGGTAGAGGGATAGGTAACAATGGTGGGGTCCCTGATGGGTGTAGTGAATGATAGTAGGCCGATGCTACATCTCTCATCTCAACCTCGAGTGCTTCTTGGGAATACACACAAAGAGGTCGAATACGTAGAGCTAAAAAGTATGTGGTAGTAGAGAGTGTAGGTGCCTCATCCTCAGCTTGGCCTCTTAAGTCCGCAGGATGCTCAGGCTCCGGATTGATTATACTGGTACATGATCCTCACAGCTCCACTTAGGATCTGATATATACTCTAGGATCGTGGTGCCTACTCCAAACAAATGTTGGGCAGCCTCCTCGTAAGGAGCCTCAGATGGAATACTCCAAGATCGTGCCTTAGAGTGACAGATTGTATAGGATAACGCAGAAAGAAGAATCTCAGCTGACTGGACGTACTGTGACACTAGCAGATACAACTTCATGAGTACTATATTATATAAGGCCTCTTATTGTAATTTAAGTACTATATTCTAACCACGTATATCAATTTATGATATGCATTCTTGTTCCAAACTAACTAATGCAACAACTAATGTCCCATAAAACCCTTTTTATGAATGCGATTGTTTGAAAAAAAAAACGGTTACTAGTCCAAGCAAAAACATTTTGACCTGGTTCTCTTTTACCTTGCTCTTGTTACCTATCTGTAACACCCACAAAAATTGGGGTCGCATGCCGGAATAAGGGGTCCGGGGCGTGTTTATTCCTTCATAGATCAAATAACACAAGATTTATATGAAAGACCAAAAAGTCGTTTTTAAAACTGATACATTGGATTTAAACAGAAATATTTTGATTGACAACAAGCCCGAAGCTTTAACTTGTCATGAATTTTATTACAAGATACTGGTTTACAACATAAAAACAAACCATTTCTTTAGCATGACTTTCCATATAAAAATCCCATTGTATCCTTGGGCACCTTTGTCTTACTGATCTCCTTGGAAAATACAGTGCTTTTTAAGTCAGACATTATTGTTGGTGAATTTCATATGGTTTGATAACTCATAAATATGCGGACCGCAATGACTTTTTCCCTTGATAATGCAAACACATGTCAGGTGCATCACAAAACCAGATGACTTTTACAACTAAGCTCATGACACTGAAGCTCGACAGTCTTGTTCGCAAAATCGCATAATATTGCTACTCAGCCCGTGATGATGTTCTAACCCGAAACATCTAAAATTCAACATGTTATATCGTTCGTTCTCGGTGATAGCAAGTCACCCGAACGGGGAGGTCGTTTCCCGAATAGATCTATTAAATAACATTCGCGCTCACATAATGTAATTCCCAACTACATCTATGCAATTGACAGTTCATGATAAAGGGGCTCAAATTGGGTTATCGCTACTTAGGCAACATGTAATCAATACTTGCGTCCAATTTGTAAAACAAAAGGCATGTTTTAAACCCATAATTATAAATCATTGAAATTCGTAAAAATGTTTAGGGGCTATGACTCACTTGAGTTCTGATATCCAAATATCGCAGAATAAAAGCGTAACGGAAAAAGATTCGAATGCTCAACGAAATTTTCATAGGTCGTATAAGTTACCGAGTTACTTGGAATATAATCTTATAGTTGTTACAATCGTACTATCGTTCGTGGTATCATAATCTAAGAGGTCTGACATGACGTTCGTGCGAGTATAGGTCACCTTTAAATCGTAAATCAACAACTCGTCGAATCGCCTCCGAAGAGGCCTCATTAATAAAAACTCCCTAGTAATATAGTACTTGATAACGAATATAATTCTACATAGGTGATTTAATTCATTGTTTTTTTCAATTCTTTTCTTTTTATCATTTTATTTTTTATTTTTCCTTTTTTTCAATCACCAACTAATGGTTTTGGTAAAATTTGTTGTTTATAGTAAATAAACGTTTTAAATTTTTCCGTTTTTTAGTAAAACTAGCATAACTTTTGCGTTTTAAGCCCGATTTTGACGTTTCTTATGCCCATCTTTTCGTATTAGGACGAGTTATCATAATTTGACATTTTTGATATTTTGACCCTCTGGTGAACAGTAACTTTTACTGTTCACATCAGACGTGAGTTTTATAAAAATCGTATTCGTCGTCGTAAAACCCGTAAATGTCGTATTTTATTCGTTATAGCTCCGTTTTTAACGATTCTTTCGAGGACGTTCTCGTTTTTGAAAGTTCTATAATTTTATGAGGTTTACAAAAATATAACTTTCTGTCATGAATAGTAACTTTTATAAAAATAGTTTTATAAAAGTTTTAATTGTCGTAAACTCGCGAAATTCATAACTCATTCGTTATTAATTGAAAAATTACGATTCTTATCATTTTGGAATCCTAAAAATATGTATTATTTATTAAAAATATCAAACTAGCTGTTTGATATAAGTTTTATAAAAGTCATTTTATAAACTCCGTTTAATTAACGTATAACTCGTTTTTAACGTAACTTTTTCGTTATTAATCCGTTTAACAAGTTTCTTACCTTTTCGGAATCGTCGTGATTTGTATTATTTTATAAAAACATAAAATCCCCTGTTTGGAATTCGAAAACCTACTGTCCCAAAATGATCTTTTATATAATTTATTTATATAATATGTTTTATATACTTTTCAACCTCACAATTTACCACAAGTCTTTTATAATTATATATATATCATATGTTATACATATAATAATGTCCATAAGTTCATATTTGTCCAAGATCATCAAGATCACAAGTTATTAACTTTACATGAAATCATAAACTTTCTAAATTAACTTTTAATTACAAGTTTTTATATGAACTTTTTATGCTTAAACCGAGATTGTACAAGACTTATATATCATTTATTTTATGATATTACCAACATCATAATATGTGAGAAAGTGTACAAAATCATAATCACAAGAAAAATTATATTTTTCATGTTCAAAAGTATTCCTAATGGTGATTTCACTATATAGCACATCATAAACATAAAAACTCATAAACTAAAAGCATAAAGGTTTAAAATAGACCTTATGATGTATGATGATGATGAGAAACAAATGCTAAACCCGTGTTTAGCCTTAAAATCCAAGCTTGCACTTAAGAAACCCTAGTTTTCTCAAGAAAACCCTAATCTTGCTTTTCTTGATTAATACTTGAAAAAGGTTAGCCAATGGTTGGAAACACCTTAGAACATCTTAGGATGGGTGTGTATAGGAGTGTATAGGTTGTATAAAAATTGATATGGATTTGGTTTGGTCTTGGATTCTTGCCGTGAGCTAGTAGAGAGAAAAGGGAGGTGATTTGTGATTTTTACCAAGTGTATAAGCATGTATGTGATCTCTCATCACTAGATACATGTATATAAGGTGCAAGACTATAGTCAAGGAGACAAGGTATGGTTCAAGGGATGGTCTTTGGTCTTAGGTATGGGTTTATGAGTCAAAGAGACAAAGTATGGTGTAGGTATTAATGAGAAGGCATGGTACAAGAACAAATGGTGAAGTCTTTCCTTATATCTTTGAATCATTGCCATAATTTCGGCAAATAGAAGATATATGTGATGATGTTTAGTAATTTTTATGTATTGGGTATAAATGTGGGTATTTGTTGAAGCGTAGAAAAGTTTTGGTGGTTCCGGGAGTGCCTAAACGCAATTTATCGCGAAACGTATACACTTTACGTATCCGATAAAAATAAAATGAACAAAGTTAATAATTATTCACAAAATAATTATATAACCCTTGCTTGATGTAAACATTTAATTGTTTGATTCCCGTTTACATTGAACGCTAATTTTTAGCTTACGCGATTTAGCTTAACATTTATGATTTAAAGCAAATGCGTACAATACAAAAGGTACATTGCGGATTTATCGACGTCGTCAATGACTTGAAAACACAGGGTGTTATACACTCGGTCAAGAAAATGAACGGAGTCTCTTTTTCAAGAAGATTGGTCATTGGCTGGGTGATTTTAGAAAAATCTTGAATAAATCGACGATAAAACCCGGCGTGACCTAGAAAAATCTGAATTCCTTTGACGGACGTGGGAGGAGGTAATTTTTCAATAACATCAACGTTTGCCCTATCCACTTCAATCCTAGATTTTGAAATCTTGTGGTCAAGGACAATGCCCTCTTTGACCATGAAGTGACACTTCTCCCAATTTAGAACAAGATTGGTGTCTTCGCACCTTTTGAGCATTTTGTCTAAATAGGAGAAACAAGATGAGAAGGAATCCCCGAAGACTGAGAAATCATCCATGAAGACTTCTATTATTTTCTAGATCATGTCGTGGAAAATAGCCATCATACACCTTTGGAACGTGCCAGGAGCATTACATAAGCCGAAAGGAATACATCGATAGGCAAATGTTCCATAAGGGTAAGTGAAAGTTGTCTTCTCTTGGTCTTGCGGGTCAATCTGGATTTGGAAATACCCTGAGAATCCATCTAAGAAGCAATAATATTCATTTCTGGCTAATCTTTCTAACATTTGGTCCATGAATGGTAACGAGAAATGGTCTTTTTGAGTAGCATCGTTAAGTTTCTTATAGTCAATACAAACACACCACCCAGTAAATAACCTAGTTGGAATTAACTCGTTATCTTCATTTGTCACAATAGTCATTCCACCCTTTTTGGGTACACAATGAACGGGGCTAACCCATGGACTATCCGAGATAGGGTAAATCAATCCAGCATCAAGGAGTTTTACAACTTCCTTTTTGATAACTTCATGAATTTTTGGATTAATCCTTCTTTGATGTTGGACCGCCGGGTTAAAGTCATCCTCCATTAAGATTTTGTGAGTGCAAAATTGTGGGTCAATACCCTTAATGTCGGAGAGTTTCTAAGCAATTGCTTGCTTGTGAGACTTTAAAACCATTATGAGGCATTCCTTCTCTTGGTCTTTCAAGTTTTTAGCAATAATATCGGGTAATTTATTGGTACCCTCCAAAAATGCATAGTCGAGATAAGAAGGTAATCCTTGAGTTCAAGCTCCGAGGGTTCATCAACTGAGGATTTAACGCTTTTAAGTTCTTCACACTTTAGGTCCTTCAGAGGGAGAGGAGAGTACGAGTCTTTATTTAACATTTCTTCAATTAGACGAATGTCTCCCTCTGGATCAAATTCAGCATCATCAATTCTCGGTGGAACTGAGTCACTTTCAAGATAAGCTTTAATTTCTTCTAGAATGAAATCACCTCCCTCAAATGGAGTAAGGGAGGGTGAAGATTTAGCAATGATTGGTTTAGAAATTGGAGTGGGATTGCCACTCTCGGAATTGTCAAAAAATCCCAACACTTCTTGAGAATACTCCTCACAAGCTATATCGATGACATTGATTCGGTTAATTGATTCAACATCATTGTAGGAGTATCTTGAAGTGTTACCAACTTTGAATGTTATGGCTTGATCACTCACTCGGAGAGTTAATTCTTCACCATAAACATCAATCAAAGCTCGTGCCATCCTCAAAAAAGGGTCTCCCGAGAATTAAAGGAACTCGAGGATCGATAACATAATCAACGACTACAAAGTCTGCCAAAAAATTAAACTTTCCTACTCTCACAAAGACATCTTCTGCAATGCCGGTTGGTCTAGTAGTAGACCGGTCCACAAGTTCAAGAATTATTTGAGTAGGAGTAAGTTCGGGGAGTAAAAGCTTCCTCCATATGGAGAGAGGCATCAAGTTGATGCTTGCACCAAGATCGGCCAAGGCTAAGCATTCAACTATCTATAGAAAATTACATGGAATGAAGAATTTATCGGGGTCTCCTAGTTTTTCGGGTAGCTTCTTTAGGATAACCGCCGAACAATTTTCATTCACCGGTGTATTGGCTAATTCAAATAATTTCTCCTTATTGCTAAGAAGATTCTTGAATATGGAAGCGAATTTAGGCATGTAGAGTAAAGCATCCGTGAAGCTAAGATCGAAGTGTAAGCTTCGAAAGATTTGAAGAAACTTCATCATTTGATGGTCGTCTCTTTCTCGGAGCTTTTGGTTGTTGAGTCTCGAAGGATAAGGTAAATTCAGTTTAGGCTTTGGAACGTTAACGGGCTCAAAGGTTGGTGCTTGAGTTTGGACATCCGGAGGTTGAACTTTTTCGGTACTTGGTTGCACCGGATCCTTTGTCACCTCGGGCTCTCTTTCCACCACCTTAGGGTAAGGAGAGAAAAGAGGAGGAGTTGGAGGTCCATCGTAAGAAACACCACTTCGGGTAGTGATTTCTTTCAAGTCACCTTTTAGGTTAACAACGATATTACTAGGAAGAGAACCCGAACCCGAAGGTTTGTTCATTTGAAAATAATTGCTCAACATATTCTCAAGCTTGTTGTTTTGTTGCAACATCGTGGCCTGAAATTCATTTTTCAACTCAGTTTTCATATTAGTGATTTGATTTTGCATAGCTCGCATGTTTGTGTCATTAACTTTCATGTAATTTGCGAGTTCATTTGACCGAGCAACTTGAGTTGGTTGAGTCGGAGCTCGGTAAGTTGAATTTCCTTTGTTGTAATTATTTCCTCGGTTTTGATTGTTTTGAACTGATAGAAAACCGGGTGGTCGAACTTGATGAGCTACACTCGGAGGATGGTGTCCAGCATTTCCCTGATTATAGTTTACTACGGCTACAGAAACCTATGCTTGAATATTATCTTGTTATCCTGAAGTGTTGCAATCGGTGGCAAGACACTGGTAGTAAAGGTGTGGTCCACCATAAGTAACACAACTCTCTTCAACCGCTTTAACGAAAGCTGGAGGAGGGGTTGTGTTTTTAAGAAGCAAGGCCTTAATGACATCGGTGAGTGCAGCAACATCGGGTGAAAGACCCGAGGTACAAGTGTTCGTACTCACTTTGGCAACAACCGGCCTGTTTCGTAAAGTGCGAACTTTCGACTTATTCTCCATAAGGGTTAAGGCATCCTTAGGAGTCTTAGTCAAAAGTTTGCCACCGGCGGCTGCATTCAACGAATCTTGATCAGTTGATGTTAAAGAATTATAAAAAGTATCAAGTTGGTATAATTTCGTGAAACCGTGATGTGGGCATGCATGAAGGAGATCTTTGAATCGCTCCCATGCCTCACAGATGATTCATCAAATCGTTGTTGAAAATTCGTAATCTCATTTCGGAGATTTGTGGTTTTTAAAGGAGGAAAGAATTGGTTAATGAATTTGGAAACAAGATCTTCCCAAGTCACTATAGAGCGAGGGGGTTCTTTTTCGAGCCAAATCTGGGCTGCCCCCTCGATGAAAAATGGGAAAAGCATAAGCTTAATCGACCAATTAGGCACATCTTTAAGCAATTTTTTCTACAATGATAATGCAAAAAAAAACCCGCAAAGGAAAGCAACAAATTAAGCAATTACGAAATAAGCACAAAAAACGTTAACGGAATTATAAAAACGCAACTAAAAACCTAAAACTTCAAATTTTAACCTTAGAAAATGCAAATTGAATTTTTAAAAGACCTAAACGATTAATAAAAATTTCAAAAAAAGAATTATATTTTTTTGACTTTTATTTAATTTTTTATGAATTAAAAACAGTTTTAATCTAAATTAAATATTAAAAATAGCAAACTAATTATTAAAATTTTGGAAAAATACGTTGAACTATGAGGAATCTATGAAAAATACAAGCTGGAAAAATGGCTGAATGAATAAGCTGTTAAAAAGCTAAAAGGGCCAAATAAGCAAAACTAAAAACACCCTTAAATAATATTTGAAACAAACAAAGAATGAAAAAGTCCCAAGGGCATGATGGTAGAGGAGAGTGGTGCTAAAACGTGTGTGTTGAGGGTGAGGTCGCAGGTTCGAGTCCTGGAACTTACTTTTTAGAAAACATTTTTTAAAAATCTTTTTGCAAAAACTTTAAGAGAAAGAGAAAATAAGTAACTTTTAAAAAGGAAGTTTTTATAAAACTTATAAATAAGTCAGAAATTAGCTTAAACAAGGTGACAGAATGGTTTATTAAACTTTGAAGCTATAAGCTAATTGTTTGGACTTTTTGTGACTTAATAAGCAAAAGACAAATAATAAGCTACAACCAGATCAAGACATAGACTAAATAAGCACAAAGAACTAAGAAATAAGTAATTGAGATAAGCTGCATAAGCATCAAAGAGCATAAGACAGATTACTATACAACAAGTTTAAAGGATTAGTCCAAAGATTTTAAGTTAAGCTATAAGACTAATAAGCACTTAGAATAAGCAAACAACTAAAAACAGATAGAGTACTATAAGCTAACAATACAAATAAGCAAGAATTAAGCAGACTTGATAAAGAAATAAGCTTGAAAAAGCTACTTAAAAGTAACAGTTTTACTAAAAAGTTATCAAGTTTTTCTTACAAAAGACTAAAACAGCTTTTGCAGCCCTATAAGTAAGCACTTAAATGAAAACTTGAACCCTAAATAAGCTTAAACAGATAGGATTTAGACACCAAAGAACTTATAATAACCAAATTTAAGAGTTAAAACAGATTATCACTAGGTAAAAATAAAGATCCAAAAGTGTTCTTCAAAACAGAAATGCTTAAACCCAAGACTGAAATATCAAAAATCTTAAAACTCAATGAAACAGTAAAAGGACTTAAAGTACCAGATTCTAGAGATGATTTTGAGTGTGTTTAAACACAAAAGAACAACATTCTAAGACCTCTTAATCCAAAATCAAACTATGGCAGATTCAAACTTAGAAACCTCATAGATTTTAAGAATCACTTATCAAAACTTGAGAACTTAACACAACTTGAAACAAGCTTGATTAAACATGATCCAATTCTGTTTTAAAGGCAATCAAAGTTGGATTTAAAGAACTTAATTGGCTGATATGTGTTTAATTACACATACCATTTTTCATATTAAGCGGACTTAAAAGCCTAAAAACATGCCAAAAATACATTGTATTTGTATGTTTGCATTTGTATTGTGCAGGAAACGGATATTCAAGAAAAGGAACAAAAAGAAAGCCAAAAACAAGCAAATCCAAGCACGGAATGGAAAGGACAAAGTCAAAAGTCAAGCCAAGTAAAGAAAATACAACTTGAAGGGCTAAAACTGCCAAACCCCAAGTTGTATTGCAAGAATTAAAAAGGCAAGGGTCAAAATTGCACACCGGGTAGAGATTGCATTTAAGTTATATAACTTAAGGGGACCAAACTGCCAACTTACCCTAAAGCCATCTTTCCCGCCTAACACAAACCCAGTTACAACTTGTATGTCGCCCCATACTTCTCCCCTGCAAAACCACTCGACACCCTAGCCAAAATCATTTCATCCACCCTACTAACCCCCCCCAGTTGTATAAATGCCATGTTGGCAATCCCTCTCCATTCTCAAAGCATTTTGATGGCTGAGATTGTCTCCAAAGAAGCTTAAAAGAAATCAAAGGCTGGGATTTGCTTTAAAATCACCTCACAAAACAAGCACACTTGTTTTTATCTTACAAAGAAGCACAAGCTGCAAGTTGAAGACTTCGGCTATAAATAGAGCCTTTTGTAAGCCTTTGAGGCATCTTAGAATCTAGTTTTTAATTAATTTTCAGTTTTTAAATCCTAGCTTAATTTTTAAGTCATTTACAGCTTTTTACTTTCAGCTTTGTAACATTTTCAAGTTTTAATGCAAATTTAAGTTTTTAAGTCAATTTACAATACCAGTGTTAAGTTTCCTAATCGTGTTAGTCTGTGTTCAAAAAAAAAAGCTCTCAATACAGCTTACTCATAAGTTGTTTTCATTAAGTAAAACTAAAGAGTTAAGTAGTTAAGAGATAATCACAACAGTCACTCTCAAATATACCACAGCTTATGTTATGGATGATAAGCCAGTTCTGGATGGGCTTATGGACTCTCACTAGCTTGTTTTATGCAAGCTAGAGCTTGTAGATTTTATTGTTTGACCCTGTTTTGAGCAAGGGTGTTGTAAGTCTCTCTTTTCCTTATTGTTCTTATTTATTGCAGAACTGCTTATTAGTGCTTATCTTGCTTAGTTGTTTAGTTAAAACTGCTAGTACTGTCAGTTCATTTGATAAAACTGCTAGTTTTGAGTTAAAACTGCTAGGCCAGTTCAGCTTATTTAAGTGCTTATTCTTAGTTAAAATTGCTTATAAGTGTCTTATTTTGTTAATAGATAATCTGTTTTTAATCAGTTTAAAATAAAAATGATTTTTGAAAACTTTAAGGGCTGTTTAGAACAAGCAGTACTAACTCCAAGTTAGTACTGCTGGTTCATTTTTAAAGCTAGCAGTACTAACTTAAAGCTAGCAGTACTAACTCCAAGTTAGTACTGATAGTTAAAACTGTTAGTACTGGTAGTTCATTTTAGCTTATCAGCTTATTATTTCTGCTTATTTAAGATTTCCTTAGCTTTTTAGAGTAGATTAAACCATTTTCCTTTACTGTTTTTAGGAGTAAGCTTATTTAAGCTTATTTTCCTTTTCAAAGTATTTTCAATAATGTATCAGTTTGTAGCTTTTTAGCTTATTTATCATTTTAGTTTATTCTAGTTGCTTATTCCTTTAACTAAGTGCTTATTAGGGGTAGTTAATTATCTGTTTTAGCTTATTTGCTTATTTCTTGCTTCTTTGTGTTTTATAAGCCTAGCAGTACTAACTTAAGCCTAGCAGTACTAACTCTAAGTTAGTACTGGTAGTTAATACTGTTAGTACTGTTGTTAGTACTGTTGTGTTTACCTTGATTAATTTAGCTTAATTGCTTTTTGTATTTGCTTATTTAGAGTTAGTTTAGCTTATTTGATTTGTATTAAGCTTATTTAAGCTTATTTGTGCCTTTGTGTAAAAGTTTTAAGAGTTTTTGCTTTTTCTAGTTTTGATTCTTGTTCCAGCTTATTCTCTTTGCTATTTTTATGTGCTTTTGCTTATTTTTATCAGCTTTAGTGCCCAATCATTCCTTATCACATTCAAACACAAATCATCAATCGTTCTCCGATTTTCCATTTCAGCCTCGTTGGGACATAACGACCGGGAACACTCTATACTGCTTCCGGTTTCTTGGTCTCGCGGATTCTGATCCTTTGTTGTGTTTCTATTATATATAGATAAATTTTAAGGAGTAAGTTTAAGCGAGTCATTGGCCAAAACAGATTTTGCATAAAAAAACAAACCATTAACCCAAACACCCCTTTAAAAACTGTTTTTTCATTTTTAGATATTTAGGGATTGTTTTAAGCCTAGGTTTGCAAAAACAGATTATAAACTAAGAATATTGAAACTTAAAAAGCAAAATCCAACCCTCAAATAACACTTAACATTAAGCAAACAGAATAATCTATTTTTGGCTTTTGTAGGACAGATTTATGAGAACACAACTAAATGACTTTTAAACTATAACATAAGCATGAAAAGCATTCATAAAGACAAGATAAGCAGAAATAAGCAATAACAAGACATAAATAAGCAGTTAATAAGCAGAACATTAAATAAGCTATAAAAAGAAAATGAGAACTCACTTTTTTATTTAATAATCTTGAGAGTACAAAGCTTGGACAGGTAAATTGCTTATAACAAAGCTTGAAAACAGGAAATTTAACAACAAACAGTAGAGATAAAAAAATGCTGGAAAGAATAATATATAAAAAGCTATTTTGAACGTAAATTCTTTTCCCTATTTATAGGGTGTGTTGTGAGGTAAAATCTCCTTATCCTTCAATCCTTCCCAATCATTCCATATTTGCATATGGAAAGCTCAAATCTTTGACCAATCAATCATTAAACTGCGTCTTGAATGCATTTGACTTTCCCCCAATTCGTGCCGCATTTTCTTGTCCAATAGGAGGTCTTGAGAGTGCCCACGTGGCACTTGGAGTGTGTCAGGATTGTGATCGCAACATTGGAGAAGGAGTTTTGCCCTGTTTTGGGCTTTCCCGCCTTTTTCGGGCTTATTTAATTGCATTTCAAATTTGGGGTTAAAAGGGTAACGAGTGTTAGGTTAGGGACTAACGGTGTAAGGTGTTGAGGACTAACAGTGTTAGTCCCAAAGGACTAACGGTGTAAATCTCCAAGGACTGGTGGTGTAAGGTATTTAACGAATGTATAGTTAAATGGTTTTGGGCCATTTGGTTTGGTTTTGGGCTTAGTTATGGATTTGTGTTTTCGGGCTTTTGTGGTATAAAGGCTTAATGGGCTGACTTGGCCTATTAACTTGGGTTGGGTTGGTCCTCTAAGATGCATACGCCTTTGGCTTCGGTTTTCCACACTCTTTCCAATCCCGTGCTCGGTTTTGTCCGGTTTTTTGCCTTGTTTTTGTCTTTTTAATGAATATCCGTTACCTGCACAGTAAACAACACAAAACAAGCATATATTTGGCATTTTATGTCCGTTTTTTGGTTATTTAAGCTCGTTTTATTTAGATAAAGGTATGTGTATTTAAGCACATACCAAAACCCCTCATACTAAACTATTGCTGTGTCCTCACGCAATGAAATAAATCCATGCTTAGAAAACTCAAAATTTTAACCCCCTTAAATTAAATACCTTGAAAAGTAGCAAAGTGTACAATTTAAAAGGATTAAAAAATTACTAGTTTTTTAAACACTCTCCGTTTTTATCATTTTCTTTCTTGCACACATATTTTTCTTATTTTTCATTATATACAACATGCTTGACTTTCATTATTGATCATAACATTTAGGATCACTGAATAAGAAACACCTCAATCCTAAGGTGCCCTAGAAGGATAAATTCATCGTCCTTGATTTTTTGCTTATTCTCAAACTAAGCTTAAAAATGAAATCATTGTTAATTACAAGTTGGGATGCTAACGCTACTCATATTTGCAATTTGTGTAAAACTTCTCCTCCCGATAGATATTATATATTACAGTGTCTGTGCTCAGTTTAAATTTTGACCATCTAACCCACGTTTTTAGATAATTATAACCTTTCCAAGTTTTACATTCCACTTTTAGTTATATGAATTCAAAGGTGAGATTGTCCCATGTAGCAACATTATTATATTTTTCACATCATTTCCATTTTTTTCATTTTTCATTTTTCATTTTTTTTGCAACATTTATATTTACACCGTAAAAAGGGAAAATTTCTTTTTAGAAAATTAAAACATATTTTTGATCAAAAACTCTTATTTATCAATTCATCGATAAAGCTTTTTACTCTAAAAATGTTGATCTTAACGGACTTTTAAGAGTGATAAAACTCTAACATGTCTTTCAAAAAGAGCACGTATTATTAGTCATTTTAGAAGCTACTAGGAGAAAAAGCCATAAATTACATTTATGAGCTTTTAAAATTTCCAACTAATCCTTGTTTAGCATTCCAATTTATATTTAACTCTATCATTTCTCGTTCTTCGCAAATTTAAAATCTTTAATAAAAAGATCCGCGGATGCTTAGCCAAATAAAATTAAGCTTTGCATATTTAAAGTCATTTATGGAAATTTGCAAAATCTTGGCCTTTTGAGCTAGAATTCACATTCTAAAGCTTCTTGTATAAAAGACTAGCAAAAGCTTATACATTTATAAAGGTTAAGGGAGTAAGCTAGAGCTCAACACGCTCGATCAAGTCAAAAATTATTCTTATTCTCACTAGTGGAAAGTCAACATTTATGATAAACACTTATTTTTTTTGCAATTTTTTTTAAATTTTGGCATAAAATCACATTTCTTTTGTATTTTCTTGGTACAACGGGGTTACGTGAAAGACATAGACAAATGCAAGTGGGATCAAATCGATAGATTCCCCCTCATACTAGAACGATACATTGTCATCAATGTGAGGGTTGCCACCCCCTCATACTAATTTCAATGCATATTCCTAATATAAAAGGGAATCTCACGTAAATCTAAAACCGTTTATTAATTATGCCAAAGATTAAACATTAGTCAATAAGATCAAGGATATAGGATTCCCAAAATAAGCATGTAAAGGAATGAAGATCGAGTGAGCGTAAGACAAAACCACGAGCACGAGAGTCTTCATAATCTGGGTAATCCTGACAATCACAGACAACAAAAACACGAGAAAAGAAGAGGTGAGCCCCCTCACGTTACACTTATTAGAAAATAGAAAGAAGATAGAAACACGGGTTGCCTCTCGAGAAGCGCTTTCTTTTTGTTAACCGAGTCATAAGCTTGACTCGACCTCGAATTTAATTGTCCATGAGGAAGGTTTGGAGATTCGGGACAACCATAGGTGGTATGTCCCCTCCAAAGTAATGTTTGAGTCAATGACCGTTCACCTTGAAGTTAGGTCCGTTAGTTGAAGATAACTCAACGGTACCATAAGGGAAAACTTGGGTGACGGTGAACGGTCCGGTCCAGCGGGTCTTAAGCTTGCCTGGGAAAATCTTTAATCGAGAATTGAAGAGAAGGGCTCAATCACCAACGTTAAAGACGCGGTTCTTGATTTTGGAGTCGTGAATCTTCTTCGTTTTCTCTTTGTAGATTAAAGAATTCTCGTAAGCTTGATCAAGAAGTTCATTAAGTTCATTCATTTTAACTTTTTGGTGATCACCCGCGGTCTTAAGGTCAAAGTTACAATACTTCAAGGCCCAATAGGCCTTGTGTTCAAGTTCGATAGGGAGATGACAAGCCTTCCCGTACATAAGCTTATAAGGAGTACACCCGATGGGTGTCTTAAACGCGGTACGGAAAGCCCATAATGCATCTTCCAACTTATCGAACCAAGAAGCACGGTTTTCACCTACGGTTCTTTCTAATATACGTTTCAAACCACGATTTAAAACCTTCACTTATCCACTCGTTTATGGATGATATGCGGTAGAAAGTCGGTGGGTAACCTCATATTTAAGCATGACCTTTGCGAATTGGTCATTGAAAAAATGAGTACCGCGATCACTAGTAATAGCACGAGGAGTTCCAAAACGGGCGAAGAGAGATTTTTGAGAACCTACAAACAACTCGGGCATCATTAGTGGGGAGCGCTTTTGCTTCAACCCATTTTGACAAGTAGTCAACGGCCACGAGAAAGTACTTGTTCCCTCGTGAAGACGGGAACGGGCCCATAAAGTCGATGCCCCATATGTCCAAGATCTCGCAAACTTGAATTGCATTTTGAGGCAGCTCATCACGTTGCAAGATTTTTCCTTGACGTTGACTAGTGTCACACCGTGTGACCAAGTCATGGGCATATCGGTAAATAGTCGGCCAATAAAATCCAAAATCAAAGACTTTCTTAGCGGTGTAGTTGGCACCATGATGTCCCCCGGTAGGTCTATTGTGGCAAGATGTGAGGATATCAATGGCTTCTTGGCCGTATATACACCGTCTAATCACTTGATCCACACAAATCCTAAACAAGTAGGGATCGTCCCAAAAATAATACTTAACATCCTTAAAGAATTTCTTCTTTTGTTGGGACGACATCCCTTTTACAATAAAGTTCCCCGCATGGTAATTTGCAATATCGGCAAACCACGGGGTGTTAGAATCTCCACAAAAAGTCACCATCCCAAGTGTCTCGAGAGGAAATGTTTCGATAATTTCCTAGTCTAGACAAGTGGTCGGCCGCTAGATTACCTGCTCCTTTTTTTATCATGGATAATGACATCAAACTCTTGGAGGAGAAGAATCCAACAAAACAATCTCGGTTTAGCATCTTGCTTAGTGAGCAGATACTTGAGAGCCGAGTGGTCTGTATACACTGTGGTCTTTGACAAGACTAGATAAGGTCGAAATTTCTCAAAAGCATACACCACGGCTAATAATTCTTTTTCTGTTGTGGTGTAATGAGCTTGGGCATCGGTCATAGTCTTGCTCGCATAGTGTATTGGCTAAAAATGTTTGGTCTTTCGTTGCCCCAGGACTCCCCTAACCGCAAAGTCACTAGCATCACACATAATTTCAAAGGGCAAGTCCCAATCGGGGGCAACTAATATCAGAGCTTCGGTTAGTTTCTTCTTAAGGGTCTCAAATGCCTCTCTACACTCGGTCAAGAAAATGAAAAAAGTCTCTTTTTCAAGAAGATGGGTCATTGGCCAAGCGATTTTAGAAAAATCTTAAATAAATCAAGGATAAAACCCGACGTAACCTAGAAAACTCTGAATTCCTTTGACGAATGTGGGAGGAGGTAATTTTGCAATACCATTAAATTTTTGCCCTATCTACTTCAATCCCAGATTTTGAAATCTTATGGCCGAGGATAATACCCTCCTTGACCATGAAGTGGCACTTCTTCCAATTTAGAACAAGATTGGTGTCTTCGTACCTTTTGAGCCTTTTGTCTAAATGGGAGAGACAAGATGAGAAGGAATCCCCAAAGACCAAGAAATCATCCATGAAGACTTCCATTGTATCCTCGATCATGTCGTGGAAAATGGACATCATACACCTTTGGAACGTGCCAGGAGCATTACATAAGCCGAAAGGCATACGTCGATAGGCAAATGTTCTATAAGGGCAAGTGAAAGTTGTCTTCTCTTGGTCTTGCGGGTCAATCAGGATTTGGAAATACCATGAGAATCCATCTAAGAAGCAATAGTATTCATTTCCGGCTAATCTTTCTAACATTTGGTCCATGAATGGTAACGGGAAATGGTCTTTTCGGGTAGCATCGTTAAGTTTTCTATAGTCAATACAAACACGCCACCCAGTAACTAGCCTAGTTGGAATTAACTCGTTATCTTTATTTGTCACAACAGTCATTCCACCCTTTTTGGGTACACAATGAACGGGGCTAACTCACGGACTATCCGAGATAGGGTAAATCAATCTGACATCAAGGAGTTTTACAACTTCCTTTTTGATAACTTCATGAATTTTTGGATAAACCCTTCTTTGATGTTGGACCGCCGGTTTAAAGTCATCCCCCATTAAGATTTTGTGAGTGCAAAATTATGGGTCAATACCCTTAATGTCGGAGAGTTTCCCAGCAATTGCTTGCTTGTGAGACTTTAAAACCATTATGAGGCGTTCCTTCTCTTCGTCTTTCAAGTTTTTATCAATAATGACGGGTAATTTTTTGGTACCCTCTAAAAATGCATACTCGAGATGAGAAGGTAAGTCCTTGAGTTCAAGCTCTGACGGTTCATCAACTGAGGATTTAATGCCTTTAAGTTCTTCACACTTTAGGTCCTTCGGAGGGAGAGGAGAGTACAAGTCTTTATTTAACATTTCTTTAATTAGACGAATGTCTCCTTCCGGATCAAATTCAGCATCATCAATTCTCGGTGGAACTGAGTCACTTGCAAGATAAGCTTTAATTTCTTCTAGAATGAAATCACCTCCCTCAAATAGAGTAAGGGAGGGTGAAGATTTAGCAATGATTGGTTTAGAAATTGGAGTGGGATTGCCACTCTCGAAATTGTCAGAAAATCCCAACACTTCTTGAGAATACTCCTCACAAGCTATATCGATGACATCGATTCGGTTAATTAATTCAACATCATTGTAGGAGTATCTTGAAGTGTCACCAACTTTGAATGTTATGACTTCATCACTCACTCAGAGAGTTAATTCTTCACCGTAAACATCAATCAAAGCTCGTGATGTCCTCAAAAAGGTCTCTTGAGAATTAAGAAAACTCGAGGATCGACAACATAATCAATGACTACAAAGTCTGCAGGAAAATGGAACTTTCCTACTCTCACAAAGACATCTTCGGCAATGCCGGTTGGTCTAGTAGTAGACCGTTCCGCAAGTTCAAGAATTATTTGAGTAGGAGTAAGTTCGGGGAGTGAAAGCTTCCTCCATATGGAGAGAGGTATCAAGTTGATGCTTGCACTAAGATCGGCCATGGCTAAGCATTCAACTATCTCTGGAAAATTACATGGAATGAGGAATTTACCGGGGTCTCCTAGTTTTTCGGGTAGCTTTTTTAGGATAACCGCCGAACAATTCTCATTCACCGGTGTATTGGCTAATTCAAATAATTTCTCTTTATTGCTAAGAAGATTCTTGAATGTGGAAGCGAATTTGGGCAGGTAGAGTAAAGCATCCGTAAAGCTAAGATCGAAGTGTAAGCTTCGAAATATTTGAAGAAACTTCATCATTTGATGGTCTTCTCTTTCTAGGAGGTTTTGGTTGTTGAGTCTCGAAGGATAAGGTAAATCCAGTTTAGGCTTAGGAACGTTAACGGGCTCAAATGTTGGTGCTTGAGTTTGGACATCCGGAGGTTGGACTTTTTTGGTACTTGGTTGCACCAAAACCTTTGTCACCTCGGGCTCTCTTTCCACCACCTTGGGATAAGGAGAGAAAGGAGGAGGAATGGGAGGTCCATCGTAAGAAACATCACTTCGGGTAGTGATTGCTTTCAAGTCACCTTTTGGGTTAACAACGGTATTGCTAGGAAGAGAACCTGAACCCGAAGGTTTGTTCATTTGAAAATAATTGCTCAACATATTCTCAAGCTTGTTGTTTTGTTGCAACATCGTGGCCTGAAATTCATTTTTCAACTTAGTTTTCATATTAGTGATTTGATTTTGCATATCTCGCATGTTTGTGTCATTAACTTTCATGTAATTTGCGAGTTCATTTGACGGAGCAGATTTAGTTGGTTGAGTCGGAGCTCGGTAAGTTGAATTTCCTTGGTTGTAATTATTTCCCTGGTTTTGATTGTTTTGAACTGATGGAAAACCAAGTGGTCGAACTTGATGAGCTACACTCGGAGGACGGTGTCCAGCATTTCCCTGATTATAGTTTACTGCGGCTGCAGAAACATATGCTTGAATATTATCTTGATATCCTAAAGCATTGCCATCAATGGCAAGAAACTGGTAGTAAGGGTGTGGTCCACCACAAGTAACACAACTCTCTTTAACCACTTTAACGGAAGCTGGAGGAGGGGTTGTGTTTTTAAGAAGCAAGGCCTTAATGGCATTGGTGAGTGCAGTAACATCGGGTGAAAGACCTGAGGTAGCAGTGTTCGTACTCACTTTGGCAACAACCGGTCTATTTTATAAAGTGCGAACTTTCGACTTATTCTCGATAAGGGTTAAGGCATCCTTAGGAGTCTTAGTCAAAAGTTTTCCATCGGCGGCTGCATTCAACGAATCTTGATCGGTTGATGTTAAGGAATTATAAAATGTATCAATTTGGTGTAATTCTGTGAAACTGTGATGTGGGCATGCACGAAGGAGATATTTGAATCGCTCCTATGCCTCACAGAATGATTCATCAAATCGTTGCTGAAAATTCGTAATCTTATTTCGGAGATTTGTGGTTTTTGAAGGAGGAAAGAATTGGTTAATGAATTTGGGAACAAGATCTTCCTAAGTCACTATAGAGCAAGGGGGTTCTTTTTCGAGCCAAATTTGGGTTGCCCCCTCGATGGAAAACGGGAAAAGCATAAGCTTAATCGATGAATTAGGCACATCTTTATGCTTAATTGTCAAAGTAATCTTGTTGAACCAACGAATATAAGCATGAGGATCTTCCTTCTCAAAACCGCAAAATTGCTTAGACGTTACAAGATTGAGTAAACAGTGTTTAAGCTCAAAATTCTCCTCTAGAATAGCGGGAATAACGATCGCATCTCCCTAACCCTCGGTGGGTGCTTGGAGCAATTCCGTCATAGTACGTGTATCGACCATCGTAACTATGGGTTTTTCAATAATAGTTGGATCGACTTGTTGGGAATGTTTTTTATTACGACGTCTTCTAGGAGTTGTTGACGGTTCGACAATTGGACCTGACGAACGAGTGCGCATGCACTAAAAACATATCTTTTATTAAAAATTAAACACAAAAATTCTTTTTGGCAACCGGAAGTCAATTTGCCCACGGTAGCTCTTTAGAAAAACTTGCAAAGAAGCGGAAGAATTGTTAAGTGCGAAACGTTTTAAAAACCCTTTCCTTTAGGGTGAAGTTCTTAGGATCAAACCCGCCTTATACCCCTCTTATAGCTTGTATTTCCAAAGGTAAGCCGATTATAACAAATGACAACTCGATTTCTTTTGTTGTTTTTTTTGATTACTTTATAATATTTTTGTATATTTTTTTATATACAAAAATATTCCCAAAAACAAGAATAACTTTCGAGGAAGGATTTTCAAAAAAACAATCTTCAAACGATAACTTGAAATGCGTAACACAGCCTCCCCGACAACAGCGCCAAAAATTAATCGAGTCAATAGTATATATATATATATAATATAAGTAAATCAGTAAATCACTTTAAACAAAAGCAATAAAACAATTCACAAATAAAATATAATTCCGGAAGTATCGATTTCAAAAGTGACCCATTCTAGTCGTTTTCCGGGTCGTTTATGTTTCGACGAGACGTGAATTGAACTTCGTGTTGAGATTTGTGATCGGAATAGATTAAGATTTTGGTTTTGGATTCTAATTTCTACAATGATAATGCAAAAAAAACGCAAAGGAAAGAAACAAATTAAGCAATTACGAAATAAGCACAAAAAAAGGTTAACGGAATTATAAAAACGTAACTAAAATCCTAAAACTTCAAATTTTAACATTAGAAATGCAAATTTAATTTTTGAAAGACCTAAACGATTAATAAAAATTTAAAAAAAAAGAATTATATTTTTTTGACTTTTATTTAATTTTTTATGAATTAAAAACAGTTTTAATCTAAATTAAATATTAAAAATAACAAACTAATTACTAAAATTTTGGAAAAATTGGGAATAATACTTTGAACTATGAGGAATCTAAGAAAAATACAAGCTAGAAAAATGGCTGAATGAATAAGCTGTTAAAAAGCTAAAAGGGCCGAATAAGCAAAACTAAAAACACCATTAAATAATATTTGAAACAAACAAAGAATGAAAATGTCCCAAGGGAATGATGGTAGAGGTGAGTGGTGCTAAAACGTGTGTGTGTTGAGGGTGAGGTCGCAGGTTTGAGTCCTGGACCTTACTTTTTAGAAAACATTTTTAAAAAAAATCTTTTTGCAAAAACTTAAAGAGAAAGAGAAAATAAGCAACATTTAAAAAGGAAATTTTTATAAAACTTATAAATAAGTCAGAAATTAGCTTATACAAGGTGACATAATGGTCTATAAAACTTTGAAGCTATAAGCTAACTGTTTAGACTTTTTGTGACTTAATAAGCAAAAGGACAAATAATAAGCTACAACCAGATCGAGACATAGACTAAATAAGCACAAAGAACTAAGAAATAAGCAATTGAGATAAGCTAAATAAGCATCAAAAAGCATAAGACAGATTACTATAAAACAAGTTTAAAGGACTAAACTAAAGATTTTAAGCTAAGCTATAAGACTAATAAGCACTTAGAATAAACAGACAACTAAAAACAGATAGAGTACTATAAGCTAACAATACAAATAAGCAAGAATCAAGCAGACTTGATAAAGAAATAAGCTAGAAAAAGCTGCTTAAAAGTAACAGTTTTACTAAAAAGTTATTAAGTTTTTTTTTACAAAAGTCTAAAATAGCTTTTGCAGCCCTATAAATAAGCACTTAAATGAAAACTTGAACCCTAAAAAAGCTTAAATAGATAGGATTTAGACACCAAAGAACTTATAATAACCAAATTTAAGAGTTAAAACAGATTATCACTAGGTAAAAATAAAGATCCAAAAGTGTTCTTCAAAACTGAAATGCTTAAACCCAAAACAGAAATATCAAAAACTTTAAAACTCAATGAAACAGTAAAAGGACTTAAAGTACCAGATTCTAGAGATGATTTGAGTATGTTTAAACATAAAAGAACAACATTATAAGACCTCTTAATCCAAAATCAAACTATGACAGATTCAAACTTAGAAATCTCACAGAATTTAAGAAACACTTATAAAAAACTTAAGAACTTAACACAACTTGAAACAAGCTTGATTAAACATGATCCAATTCTGTTTTAAAGGCAATCCAAGTTGGATTTAAAGAACTTAATTGGCCAAAACAGTTTTTGCATAAAAAAATAAACCATTAACCTAGACACCCCTTTAAAAACTATTTTTGCATTTTTAGATTTTTAGGGATTGTTTTAAGCCTAGGTTTGCAAAAGTAGGTTATAAACTAAGAATATTGAAACTTAATAAGCAAAATCCAACCCTCAAATAACACTTAACATTAAGCAAACAGAATAAGCTATTTTTGGCTTTTATAGGACAGATTTATGAGAACACAACTAAATGACTTTTAAACTATAACATATGCATGAAAAGCATTCATAAAGACAAGATAAGCAGAAATAAGCAATAACAAGACAGACAAAATAAATAAAAAAATAAAAAAGCAGTTAATAAGCAGAACATTAAATACAGTATATAAATGAAAATTAGAACTCACTTTTTTATTTAATAATCTTGAGAGTACAATGCTTGGATAGGTAAATTGCTTATAACAAAGCTTGAAAACAGGAAATTTAACAACAAACAGTAGAGATAAAAAAATGCTGGAAAGAATAATATATAAAAGTGTTTAACATGATATCTAGTCCTATTTATAGGGTGTGTTGTGAGGTGAAATCTCCTTAGCCTTCAATCCTTCCCAATCATTCCATATTTGCATATGGAAAGCACAAATCTTTGACTAATCAATCATTAAACTGCGTCTTGAATGTATTTCACTTTCCCCTGATTCGTTCCGCGCTTTCTTGTCCAATAGGAGGTCTTGAGAGTGCCCACATGGCACTTGGAGTGTGTCAGGATTGTGTTCGCAACATTGGAGAAGGAGTTTTGCCCTGTTTTGGGCTTTCTTCGCTCCTTTTTCTGAATATTTTATTATATTTCAAAAATGGGAGGTTAAAGGGTTAACGGCGTTAGGTTAGGGACCTACGATGTAAGGTGTTGAGGACTAACGATGTTAGTCCCAAAGGACTAACGGTGTAAATCTCCAAGGACTGGTGGTGTAAGGTATTTAACGAATGTATAGTTAAATAGTTTTGGGCCATTTGGTTTGGTTTTGGGCTTAGTTATGGATTTATGTTTTCGGGCTTTTGTGGTATAAAGGCTTAATGGGCTGACTTGGCCCATTAACTTGGGTTGGGTTGGTCCGCTAAGATGCATACGCCTTTGGCTTCAGTTTTCCATGCTCTTTCCAATCCCGTGCTCGGTTTTGTCTGGTTTTTTGGCCTTGTTTTTGTCTTTTTAATGAATATTCGTTACCTGCACAGTAAACAACACAAAACAAGCATATATTTGGCATTTTATGTCTGTTTTTTTGGTTATTTAAGCTCGTTTTATTTAGATAAAGGTATGTGTATTTAAGCACATACCACTTTAAGGGGCGACAAAGGCTTCTATAGCTCGGAGAATTCCACCAGAAGTCCGAGGGAGTCATCACTACTTGTATTTTAGTATTTAATCATTCATAAACGCTTCCTATAAGAATTATGAGTTCTCAATCAATTATTATTTTCATTAATTCTTGTGGTATTGTTGCTATGAGCAGCTAAGCACTTCAAGTGCTGGCCTAGCCATGTATTTACTATTGTCATGCTTATAGTTTCCTGTTTAATTATGGTTTTATCGGATATCCCTATTGCCTATCATTGACCCTAAGGTTTTAGTGGTGTTGAGGGTAACTTAGATTTTGTTATTTCTATTATTAAATAACCAGTTGAACGTGGGAATAGCAGGGTACTAGGGTAGATTTACATCCTATCCTTAGTGTAGGAATTAATCAAATTACCGCCTCTTTTACATTAAACACCTAAAAAGCACATGAACTCTTTCAGAGAGGGTTAATAACTGGTTTAGGTTATAGACTTGGTCTTAGGGATAGTTGGGGATTAATCACTGCAAACTTAGATAACTTGCCTGGTATGTGCTTAATTACACATACCTTTTGCCTTTAAAAACGAGCTAAAATAACCAAAAACGGACTTAAAATGCCAAATATATGCTTGTTTTGCTAATTGTATTGTGCAGGAACGGATATCCAAGAAAAGGACGAAAAACAAAGCCAAAACGACAAAACCGGACTCGAAATGGAAAAGACTGTGAAAGACAAAGCCAAATCGAAGCCGGAAAGTCAATCAAGTCAAAAAGTCAACAGAAAAGTCAACTGGTCAAAGTCAAAGTCAACCCAAGTCAACCCCGAGGCCAAAGTCACAGAAATATAAGTTCAGGGACTGAAATTGTCAATCCCTAAACTTATATATAAAGAAAAAAAGAGAAAAATGAAGACAAGGGCTGTTTTTGCAATATACTCAAAGTGACAAGTGGGGGGGGGGGGGGGGGGGCGGGGTGGGGCAAAACTGCAACCCCCTTGCTTGTACACCACAAAGGACGGTGGGTGCAAAGAGTTAATAAACTCTTGGGGACTTGTTTTGCCACAGTCACATAACGTTATTAACCACAAGGACCATGTATGCAATAGAAGAGATAACTTTGAGGGGCCATTAGTGCCAAAACCCAAACTTACATCTTTTCTCCCTCAAAAGTTTTTTTCCACGCTTTTTCTTTTCCCCCAAAAACAATCTCGAGGATCGTTAACCCTTTTTACCTGTAACCTTCACCACCTCCATGCGAATTCACCTACCCCCTCCTCCACTACCTTTCCCAGCTGTGAGATTGCCAAGTTGGCAATCCCACACCTCCCAAGACCTTGTTCGACGGCCAAGATGGATTTTTGATGAAATTGGAGGGCTAAGATGCGTTTGCTTCTCCCCCTCTCACACAACTAACACAAGGGCTCTCTATAAAAGCTGTAGAAGACACAAGAACAAATAGCAAGTTTTAATTTCAGTTTGTAGTTTTTTTTTGTAATATTAAGCATTTTACTTTCAAGTTTTTTAAAATAGCTTTAAGGCTCTTGTATGTGTTCTCTCCTCTTGTACTTCATCACTTTAGCTTATAACAAGCAGTTTACATGTTCTGTGTTCTCTTATTTCAGTTTGAAGTGATTTTCCTCAAATAGCTCTAAATAAGTCTTTTGAGACTTATTCGTGTCATTAAGTCAAATTCAGTTTTAAACTTTGTAAAGTTTTTTTTAAATACTGTTTTATGTAATCTTAGTTTAAAAGTTTTCATTTGAATTAATTAAGCTCATTTTGGAAAGTTCAAGAGTAATAAGAGAAGTAAATAAGCTAAAATCTAGCTTATTGAGGTCTAGAGGCTAGGGAGCCATTTAGGTCTGTGTTCTTAAGCCACTCACTCAGATAGAGTGGCTTGTGTCAGAGACTACCATTCAAAAGGTGTGATTTCCTAATTTGAATTTTAGCTTTAATTTAGCTTAATTCTTTAGCTTATTGCTTTGTTTTCTTTGTGTGCTTAAGGTTTGTTCATTTTAGCTTAGTTAGCTTAGATATGCAAATGCTGTAAGTTTTTGTAGTTTAAATCCATTTAGAAATCAAGTTTCTTAATTCTGTCATATATAGTAGTAATAAGCCTCACTAAGAAACTAGCTTATTTTTCTTAATAAGCTAAAAGTTTTAGTGTTAAAATAGTTTAAGTAGGTCAAAATAAGTAAGAGTAGATAAAAAGTTTTGAAAGTTTTAGTTTTTAAAACAGTTTTTAAGCCCAAAAGGTTTGTGGCAGTTTACATTAAGGGGTGTTTGGCACAAGGCCAAAACGGGTCAAAAAGGTTTTTAGTATGGGTTGAGGTCATGAGGTTAGTTTAAGTTTAAGTTTTAAGCCCATTTTAAGCTGTTTTTACAAGTTTTAAAGGTTGAAAATTGTTTTTCAAAGGTTTATAAAACCTTTTTGAACCTGTGAGATTTTAGAAAATACCACAAGTGCTTATTTGGTTAAGCACTTGTGAGTGTGACTTTAAGTGTCAAAAGGGGTGTGTATTGTGTCTAAAATAAAGCTGTCAAACAAGCCTTAATCCCTTGACTTGTAAAGTCAAAGCCTCCCAAGTTCCTTTTTGGTCACAGTTTTTAAAAATCCAAGACCCTTTTTCACAATCAAAAATCAGCAAGTGCTTAAGCTTTTTAAAAGCTGAAAATTGGTGCACAAACCCTCTTGATAGGGTACTCAATCTGTTTTAACTTATTTGTGAGTTTAGAGCTTATTTGACAGCTTAAAATTTCTTAAGCCCAAACATGCCCTTTGACTGTTTTTAGCTTAAGTTAGGCTCAGGGATTGCTTAATTTTGGACTTTTATTTATCTTAGCCTTTAAGCCCACTTAAACCCAAGTAATTGGCTTATTTCAAGAGCCAATAAGCTCTTGTTTAAGTCCTCAAAGTTTCAGACTTTGAAGAGCTTATTTGTGTGCTTAATTTTAAGCCCAAACAAGCTCCCTTTTGGCTGTTTACGAGCCCTTAGGCCTGAGTGAATTGCTTATTTTTTAATTCCGGCTTATTGAGCCTATTCCCATAAGCTCCCTTGTGTTCTTACAGCTTAATTAATTTAGATAATTAGTATGATAACTATTTTTGCTTTTTTTTTCCTAGCTTATTTGTCCTATCTAAGCTTTTTGGGCCTTTAAAGCTTTGGTTTAAGCTTTCCTCTATCAAGATAAGCTTCCCACAGCTATTAGTATAGCTTTTCCTTTCCTTTTAACAGCTTATTTAGGATTAGTTTAAGGCCTATCTCAGCTTATTTTTAGCCTATTCCAGCTTATTTCGACCCTAAGGTCCAAAAACTTAGCTTCTTTTTTGCCTATTAAGCCCAAATAAGGCCAAACTGTCAAGTTTGTGCTTATTTTTAAAAAAGCTTATTGAGGGCTTTTCTCAGAACAAGTTGTATGAAGACAAAAGAAGGTTGTTTAAGCCCCGCACGAGCTTAACAACTTTGCTTCTTGAGTTTACGAAAAAAAAAAATAAAAGGGACGACACTTGGTCAGGGTTGAGCAAGACACGAACCCGGGGACCAAGCGATACACCCCCCATTATAAACTCACACAGGACACTCTAATACCCACTGCGCCCTTGGGTCTTTCGTTTATAGTCCAAGTGCTTGGTATTTAATGTATTGTTTTGAAGCTCATAAAGCCTAATAAGCTGTTTAGTCTATTTTCGGAGGCTTATTGCATTAAGCTGTGTTTCTTATTGCTTAAGCTGTGTTGTGTTTGTCATTTTTCGTAGGAACTTTATAAGGTAAAGTATTTTTTGTAAATTTTTCAGAATTTTTAGTAATCGTTTAATATTTTTTATAATTTAATTTAGTTAAAAGTTTATTTAATTCATAAAAAATACAAAAATTATCAAAAAAATATTTTGCTTTTTTAGAAAATTTTCTTTTGTCATCTAGTTTGTAGGAAAAATATAAAATTTTTCGTAGGGTCATTTTTACAACTTTTCATCTTTTAAAGAACGGGTCCGGGTACGGGATTTTGTTTTGACTCGTTTTTGGGTCAAACGAACTCCGTTTTCGGTCTAGTCTTTTTCATTCTTCGTTATTTGATCCCTAGAGTAGTTTAGAAGTGAAAAATTTTCCGTAGGGTTATTTTTAAAGATTTTAGGTTTTCCCCCTTTTGTTCGGGATTCGGGCTCTCGTTTTCTAGTTTAATTTCATAATTTCTAGGTTTTTCTTAAACGTTTTAGTTCGTTATTATTTAATTTGACTTTTTCACTCTTCCAAATCAATTCCTTCATTCAAACTCAAATCTTCGATCGTATCGATTTACCAGTCCAGCCTCGTTGGGGATAAACGACCCGGGAAAGCTCTATACTACTTCTCGGTTTTACTGATTGCTGGTTTTTACACTTATTTATATATTTTATATTTTATTATATATTATATATATTTACGGTGTGAATCCAGCCAGTCAGCACTCTATACTTAGCATGTACTATGATATTGATGCACATGTTAAGGGGGAGCTTTTAGTGATGATGAAAAACTTTCAAAGTGTTAATTCTTTTGATATTTATATCAAACACTTTGATTGAACTTTTCAAAGATTTTGGAAGGATTGTGATGAAATACCCAATAGCCGACCATATATTTAAATTAAGGAGTTATAAGGTGGTTAGAGTAGTATTACAAGATCCTATGAATACCAGCCAGAACCAAGGGATCAACCCAGGAGATAATCCACCTAGTTAGTGTTAAAAGAATTCCTAGGTATATAAAAGGAGTAAAGTGAGAATAAGGGATAAAGTGCCGACTAGATGTAGCAAGCACTGTGAAATAAACCCAACAAGGTGTATAGTTTATGAGTCCTCGGTAAGACGCTGAGAGGGTTGAAGAACGAAAACAGAAATGTAATGATAAAAGGTGAAAAGTAAGAAGCCCTCCATACACTTAGGCAGGAAACAGGTTAATACATAAACTGTCAGAAGAAAAAAGAAAAAAAAAAGAAAAAAAAAACTAAAAAAACACTAAGGTGTTGTCTGACATTGAAGACAACCATGGACCCAGTGACGCTAAGAACAACCCTCCCTAGCCACTCAAGGTCTCTCAACAGACTCTTGTTTCATTTCTCACGGAGATTACACACATTTCTATCGACTTTCTCACTCCGAGTTAGTTGATAAAGAAAAATGTATCAGTCCGCTCTCAGCCTCCAATCACTAAAATGAAAGGTGCAGCTATTGAGTCAGAGCCAAAAAAGATCATACCATAAATCTCATTAGACACTTGTCAAAATTATCTTGCTATCTCACATAATGTTGAATAACAGAAATATTCTAGAAGAAGTCCTACGCTTATCCTTGAGATTTTGCCATAACATCCGAGTAATAAATTCACAGGAAAAGAAGGATGGAAATCCTGCTTGAGTCAACATCAAACAAGCTCATGGTAGGTGACTTATGCGATTCTATATGAATTAAACTTGTGACAACTGGAAAGAAACGATGGTGAGATTCTATAAGAATCAAACTTGTTCCAGGTTATGAATTAACGGTTGATGATGAATTTTTGGAATGATTAACACTCTCGATGTGTCACAAAACCACTTTAGCAAGTGACACGTCGATTGATTTTCAAATCGATTTTTCTATTTTAATCGGTGAGATAGTAACTCATTCGTTCACTCTTATTGTGTTGTCTGCTTTGAGACGTTCCGATAATGAGAACATGCTGAGTTTGATGAATCTAATATAAATGTGTTAGAAAGATTCTATACTTAAGATGGAAATCTTGTCAAGGAGATTATTCTTAAATTGAATCTACCTGATCACAGGTTGATCCTCACGGATTCGAAGGTTAATCCAACCAAACACGGGCGAATGACAAAGCCATATTCGTCCCCCTGCTTTATTGCTAACTGTTTTAATGCATGATACTTAAAGATGGAGGTGAAGGTACCTGATTCCAGCTAACTCACAAGACTCATAACCACATGCTCATACCTGACCGACAACCATAAAGACATCATGAAATCTCAAGTACATGTTTCAAGACTTCTGCTACTTTGATATCGTACGTCTTTCTTGAAGTGACGAAGTATTAAAGACAAATAATTTCAAAGAAGTTTCCGTCACTCTAATACCAAACGTCTTTCTCGAAGTGACGAAGTGTTAAAGTTAAAGAATTTCAAGAAAGATGCAACATTAAAGCTTTTCAAGTCAACGAATCAAGAAAGGTATGAGCATGTCAGTCCAGAAGTCATAAGTTCACAAGATGGCAAAACATACTAGATGGCGAAATGAGATTACACTTGGTTGATGATCTCAAGGTGTTCAAGATCACTTTCTCATATACAAGTTAAAGTTAAAGGAATGTGCTCCTGCCTAAAAGTCAATATAACTACAGCATATTCACAAAAAAAGTAAAGATTTGAAGTTTACGAGCTGAAGACTAAAGATGAAGCATAGTATGCTAGGATTAAAGTTTTGTAAATTGGAGTGACCTCCCTTAGGGGGAGATTGTTAGAAACAAGAAAAGTATCGGTCACTTCCAATATTTAGTAGTCAAAGCCCGTAAGTTAGTCAATATTTAGTCTATAACCTAATATGGCCCAAAGGCCCATGGAAAGCCTTCAAAGGCCCATGGTCGGCCAAATATGTGGTATAAATACCCTCTCCATGCCTTGGAGAGGGTGTTGGTTGGTTGTATTCTCACATTTCACTTAATACATTCTATGTTATTCACTTTCTCTCTCTAGAAAATACATCCTTCCTTCCACTTTTTCTCACTAGTTCTTGGTTCATATATCAATGATTACAAGTATTCTACATGATTTCTTATATTTTCAAAACTTTATAATGTTTAACATACATCTTACTTTGATTTATTAATTTATGGAAATATTGTATCACTGTTCGGGCTATCATAATCCAGAGGCCATGTAGTATCGTTTGAGGAGCCAATGCACTTTAAATCGTAAACCCAACAAACTTGTCAAAATGTATATCCAAAAGAAACTCCTCATATGAAATTCCCTAGTAACGTGATACGATAAGATTTTAAGTTTCTTCAAAAGCTAGTCGATGATAAGTTACGCTAAATATATAACGTAATTGTTTTATAGTGCGCCGATCGATGATTAATAACGACAAATGGGCACGATTGGTTTAGGAAAACCAAAATGCATGGGTTTGTGGTTC
>BQNB010003226.1:32300-116694 GCA_026074375.1 Tanacetum coccineum
AAATGATATTTAAACATAGACTTGACATATTAGGATGTTTACATGATGTAAACATAGTTGTAGTTGGCATTGGTTGGTTGCGTGAGCTCGTTTACTTTAGTTATGTAAACTATGTTACATAATGGAATAAAGCGAAAAAAAGGTGGTATGATAGATGGATATTATAGTGTATCCAATTTAATAGATGGATAATTACATTGATTAAAATTGCGGGTTGTTACAGTCTTGGTGGCATATACGGCTGCACCACTAGTTCAAGGTTGGGTAAAGTGTATATAGTAGGTGTGAGTATTTTCCTAAGCCTTTCTACATCCTCAATCTTAATGTCCCAACCGTCATCCATGTCCCCATAATCCTCATGAGCTTTCTTTTTATGAATTTTCTTAGGACTTCCAATGATACAAACAGTTTCACGAGTTTTGTAAGGGTTATCCTTTTATTTCTTTAGATGTCCTAGAAATGGCGTAGGTGGTACATAAGGTTGAACAACAAGCAAGTCACGAGGAACTGGCTCCTTCATGTCTTTCTTACCTATTTCTTTTGCCTTGACCCTTTCCCCTGTAGGACCATTTGGGTTAATTGATCAGCTTTTACCTGCAGGTTCTTTGTGGTAGTGTCAAGTGCCCTTAAGTTCAAGTCTGTGTTTTTAATGAATTTCCTAATCCAATCATCATTCGCGACTTGCTTTTTAATTAATTCATCACAATATTTGATGATGGTTTCCTTCAAGGATCCTATATATTTTGCTCAACTACCTTGTCCTTTTTTTAGAGGACACTCTTTGGCTAGATGCGCCCCTTCACAAATCTTGCAACTTACTTGAATAGCATGAATATTTTCCTTAAGTTTCTTTGTATCAATGTTATTCGAGCTATCGTTGATGCTTTACTTAGTGGTTGCTCCATCATACCAATTATGTGAATGGTCTGCCATGACTTGTATTGATTTAAGGGCTTGAGCTGGTGTCATTAGAGGAATGAACCCTTTAAAGTCGAGCCTTATGCGGGTTGAGATGTCTAATCCTGTGTAGAAGATCTGAACCTTCTGTTGACTGTTCAGATCATGCTGCGGACATCTGTATAAAAGGTCACTGTATCTTTCCCAAGCATGATACAACGTCTCGTCCATCTCTTGTTTGAAAATACGGATTTCTTCTAATTTCTTAGCAGTTTTAAAAGGTGGACAATATTGCCTAATGAATGCTTTCTCAAGAAGATCCCAGGTAGTGATTGACCTTGCTGAAAGCCTGTTTTTCCATCTCAAGGTTGGCCCTGTAAGTGTAATAGGAAACACTCTAAGCATAACGGCATCGTGAGTGACGTCGGGGAAGTGGAAAAGATCTGCGATCTCTAATACCCTTCGCACATGTTCCTAGGCATCTTCATCAACAGTACCTTTGAAAAGTTTATGTCTTAATTCCCTCATAAAGTTGCTATTGATCTCGAACTCGACATCATCACCGATCTCATGTTTCACCACGCCCGGTCTAATGTTATCTTGAATCAAAGTTAGGTATTGCTCCATGGTGAGCATTTTGATATTAACATCATCTCCCATATCTAAAAATTAACAATAAAAACTAGCAGAATATACTTTACAAAAGAATTTAAAAAATATTGAAATAAAATATTTACAGAAATTCAAATTTAAAACTTAATTAGCTCCCTGGCAGCGGTGTCAAAAACTTGATGCGTTATTTGTTTTAATTAATTTTACAAATTTTAAATTTATAAAATTCATCTACCGATGTCTACACGCACTAACGGGTAAGAGAACCCCCTGTCGTTTGTTTTGTTAGGCTTTTTTTTTTGCTGGACTTGGTAAAAGCCGAGGTAGTCTCAAAAGCTAATGGTGTATTAGTAATTTATTTGATTTGTCACAGTTTGTTAAGTTGGTGTTTTAAATGTTTGATATTCTTAACAGGAAAAATAAAATCTTAACAAGAAAATAAATTGCGAAAAGTAAATGAGATAGAAGTTATTAGGGAGAAAAGCGTGCTAGCCTAGTTGTTTCATTACTAATGTTATGATATGTATTTTCTGTGCAATGTCTAAGTATCATTTTGTTAGTGGTTCTAATATCAACATACCCAAATTGGCATTTGAGGTCTGCCCTATACTTCCTGTGATCCCGAATCCCCTGCAAGTCATAAAGGTAGGGCATCCAAGTTGTGTGATTAAACACCAACTATCCTAAAGACATGTCTATAACCTAGGTAGATTATAAACCCTCTTTGAAAGAGTTCTTGTGCTTTTTAAGTGTTTAATATGATAGAGGCTGTAACTGGATAAATTCCTATACTAAGGATAGATGCCAAACTACCCTAGTACTTTGTTAACCCTATGTTCAACTAGTCCGCCTAATAACAGAACTAACAGGATCTAAACCACCCTCAACACTACCAAAACTCAGGGATCAATGAGACACTATAAGGATATCTAATAAAGCAATAATTAAAAAGGATATATTCAACATAACAACAGTAAATTCATAACTAGGCCAGCACTAGAAGTGCTTAGCCGCTCATGGTAACAATACAACAAGAGTAAATTAAAGGAATCATGGATTGAATCATCATTAGTCTTATAGTATGCGTTTATGAACGATTAAATAAAAAATTAAACTAAGTGACTTCTCCTTTAGACTTCTAGTGGAGTTTTCAAACTTATGGAAGCTTGGTTCGCCCCTTTAAATTATGTGGAAGGGTTGATGTCGAATGTGCTGAATGAGGGCTCTATTTATAAGTTTCATGTTGGTTACGCCGTAACGAATGTAGTGGGTTACGGTGTAATCATGATGATGTGGACTTCTATTATGCAGGCTTGAATTGTGTTACGACATAACCGTAACGCCATGGTTATGCCGTAATGATGACTAGGATACGTCATCCTTCTTCAAAGTGGTATGTTACGACGTAATGGTAACAAAGTAGTTACGCCGTAACTCCTGCGGGGTGGTTACGCCGTAACTTGCCTTGAGGTCCTTCATTTGCCTGATTTCCTCATCCAAATCCTGTGTCTCTTACTCCAATGCTCGTGTTCTTCCTGTAAACAAAATATGAAGTGATTAAGTATCATTTCCAGACATTTATACAATAATTGTGATTAAGTATCATTTCCAGGCATTTTATACAATAATTACAAGCATTTTGATAGGAATTGTGATACCAAAAAGTATTACATAGTTTGATGTTATCAATAATGTATCTTACATAGTTTAGGGACAATACATATTCACAGATTAGGGAGATTCATCTAAGTAAATTTGCTTCTCTATATCATTGTTTTTCTAGATGATTTTATTTATAATTAGGAGTAGTTATCTAGCTTAATCCAAAAAACCCCTTTCAAACCTAAGATTTAATTGCTTTCTTAAATTTAAAAATACCAATAATCTTCCATGAATCCCTTGACTTAAGTGACATACACTTCGGCTTACCTTTCTATTCCCCTAGTGAATGATCAATCCCCCGGACTTGCTATACTACACTACCTATGGTTTAGGTTCTACTGGATTAGGAGGATTGTAAAACTTTTTTAGTTTTGCAAATTCCGCATCAATACTCGATGTTGGAATACTTGGATAATTGATAAAGAGTTTGATATATCTTTGTGATAGAAAAAGGTCGAAAGGCTTTATTTATTTGATATGATTTTGTGTTATTTGTCTATGAATAAACCGTTATTAATCTTGTGAGAATTGATTAATAAACCTCTTTTCAACCTAAGTATACAATTTTTAACGCCTAATCATATGTCTAGCAAACTTGACTAGGAGAGTATATTGTTATTGTTATTGTTATCATCCGCGAATCAATCAATTAGCATTCGATATATTAAGGAGTAAAGGCCGAAATGATTTCTTTTTATATCGAATAGTTAATCGCTTGAATGATTGACCGTCTATTCTTACTTTTATGCTTTAATTCGTGTGTGCATTTCTATTTGTGTGTATGTTTATCCTTATTATCCTCAGCTTAAACAAACATTGTTTTAATCAACTTGTGTACGAAAATAATCAAATTAGAAATTGTTTCTTTTATAATCAGTCTTTTGATTTGTGATAATTTAGTGGATGTTCTTGCAATAACATGTTAACTCTATTAAGTACGTCAACCCCGTGGACACAACTGGTATTACTTAAAATCTATATAATATACGGTGTTTAAACTTTACCCATGTGTTGGTTTGAATTGGTATAACTAGTTTAATTTTTTAAAGCTTTTACAATACATCAGAAACCATATGCCGTATTGGCAAAACATTCACTAATAGCTCTAATAGACTCCACTGGAACAACCACATCAACCTTGTTTTCCACCAGCGTAAATAAAGTGCGAAAATTCAAATCCTTCCTACTCAGTACACCAGTAACATTAGCATACGAAGACATACCAAGAGTATTATCGGCCGGAGTATGTCCCACCTTAGTTCCAACATCATTCATGTTCTCCTCATTTGTACTAGCCGGAGAGTGAATTCCATGTGCCTCAAATACGGTTGGAAACGATTCCAAACCTGCATTCACAACATTAGGAGTTCGAGTAGCAGAATTACTGCCCAACATCGCATTAACATGTTTACTAACCTCGACTGACTTTTCCGCCATCGAAACTTGCTTCTCCTCCACACCCCTCCCAACCCCACTCCCTTTCTGACTCAAAACCCTTGCTTCATTCCCAATGTATTCACACCCACGCAACCAGTAGTACAATAGGGTAGAAGAAACGTCTAAATCTACAATAACGAAAAACCTTAGCTAGCTAGGGTTTGAATCGAATGCACAGAACCCACTACCTGCCTGCCATAATGAATAAATCCCAAAAGGATTGGTAATAAACACAATCGATACCTTAACCAAAAGATCCGAGACCTAAACAGCGATCGTTAAAAAAACCCTAATAAAAATCGAATAACTACTAGAAGCTAACCCTAAATCAAAATAAAATTGAAGTTACCACAAACAAATCAAGGATAAGATGCTGAAAACTTGAACGTTATAGAGAATATGGCACGATTATAGCAAGAAAATGATCGTTAAGAGAGGTTTTGAGTGAAAAAAAAAAAGGGCTGGCCCAAGCCAGCCGGCCCAAAAAGGTACTGTAGCAATCCACGGACAAAACGGCAGCGTTTTTGTCCGTGAATGTGTATACTTATAATTATAATACTAACTAATTTAGAAAGTAGCTCTTAATGAAATGATATTTTTGTTGTTCATTTTTTCATTTTTACCTTTGAGAGATTCTTTGCGTAAAATTAATAAGGGTGTTTGAATTTGACATAACTGTCTTAATACACAAAAGCTAATTTTAAAAAATCATGTAAAAAGTATTTGTTTATGACTTAATTAAAAAGTATAGCTAAAATTATAGGGTGATAAAATAATTTGACCATGAATTAATCAAAATTTTAAACAAACATGATGTAATAGTCAAACAAAGGACTTGTTTATTTAGTTTTTCTAATTAAATTATGTAAATTAAAATGATTGTTTTCGTAAATGTTGTTTGTTTGTGGATGAATAAATGATTAATTGGATAAAAATATTAAGATGGTAAATATGTAAAATTGAAATAAAAATGATGCTTTTAATTCGGAAACCCTCACCCTTTATGACTTTTTCAATAAGGTTATTTATTTATTTTAAGCACCTAACAAACACTTAATTAATGACTTAACAAATTTACATATTTAGAGCGGGGGGAACAGTGGTGCCATTCGACTAATTCCATTCTCAAAAAGTAATGCCACGTCAGCAAAATGCTGAACGACACCAGAAACTGAATGACACCACATTTGCTGGGGCATCCGTTGGCACCACTTTTCTGGTGCCGTTGGGCAAATTTTTTTTTTAATTTACTTAATTAAAAAAAATTCCCAATATAACTAAAATTTAATTCATTAAAATAAAAAACATTACATGAGATTAAACATTACATAAAATTAAAATTACAAACTAATGATTATTCGATAAATGCTCCACAAAGTCCTGTCGAAGATCGATGTGCGTTTTTCTATCTCGAAGTTCTTTTGACTTCCTAATATGTAAATCGCATCTTTCGACCCAATCTCGTTGAATATTCGGCGCTAGATTAACGAACAAATCTGTCATATTCACTTCAAATCATTTGTCGTCCAATATCATGTTATGTAACATTATACAACAATACATGATTCTTTTCAGCGTGTTGATTTGGTAAGGACGAGCGGGTTGTCGTATAATTCCTCAACGACCTTGTAGGACTCCGAAAGCTCGTTCAATATCTTTCCTTGCAGCTTCTTGAACTCTTTTAAACTTCAAGGATTTTTCATCCCTTGCAACAGGAAACGTTTTGACAAACGTAAACCATGCTGGATAATACCGTCGGCCAAATAGTAATATTTCCTATATGTATGTCCGTTTACTACAAATGGACATTCCGGAGCTGTATCAGCAAGTTTTTTATCAAATAGTAAGGAACCATATAACACATTTAGATCATTATTCGCCTCTGGAACCCCAAAATATGCATGCCAAATCTACAATCTTTGATCCGTCACAGCTTCTAACATAATAGTTGGGTATTTATAATCCCTTTTTTTAAACTACCCATGTAATGCCTTTGGGCAGTTTCTCCAATCCCAATGCATACAATCAATACTCCTGAGCATTCCCGGGAGTCCATGTTTTTGTTCGTGCAATTGATATGTTTTTGCGAAATCCGCTGCAGTGTGTTTCCTTAAAAACTTTTCAACGTATAAAACATTTATGCATTTAGTAAAGTTATCTAAACATTCTCGTGAAGTACGTTCATCAATTTGCAAATACTCATCAAATGCATCAGGTGCACTGTCGTACGCCAGTTGGCGTATGGCAGGTGTGCACTTCAAAATATGACCAATACTTAAACGATCGGTCGCATCGTAACGTGGTTTAAAATAAGTAAAGTACTCGGGAATAGGCTCAACATCATAACTTAAGATATTGTTGACTATTTTATTAAAAAGTGTAGAGCTCATACGATACCTTCGCCTAAATTTTTTTTCCGGATATTTAGGTTCAAATTCATCGTTGCCAAAATAGTCTTCGAGTAGCCGTTGTTTCGCAGTTTCTCGTTCACGAGGTATGTATGTCCTCCTCCTCTTTGGATCCGAGCTCGAACCCCCGGCCTCTTGCTCACACAAAGCTACAAAATGTTCATACGCCTCATAATCCCGCGTATATAGATCATAGTCACTTTGAAAATAAACATCATAATGATCGTATGTGTCGTAATCGACGGGATTATTTGGATCCATAGGTGAAAGAAAATTGGATATTATTGAAGTAGAATATATATTGGAAGTGTGTGTGAAATATGAAATAATAATGAGGAATTTATAGGATTTTTAAGTGGTAAAAATGGGATTTTTTGGGGCATAAAAATTCAAAAATACGCTCCTCCAACAGCCATAAACAGCTAGTTTTTTTTAAAAATTTAAAAAAAAATAAAACGGCGTGGGCTGGTGAGAACGGCGCGAGCACCGGAGTCGTGCGCCGTTCGTTCGGCTCGCGCCGTTCTTTGGCGCATGGGAAGAACGCACCCGTTCCCCCACCTCTTATACATTTTAGCTACATTAATGGAATGAAATGAAATTTTGCTAATAAAGGAACTCATTACTCTTATGCTTAATACCTTACCTTTAATGTGTAATGGTCTATTATTTCTTACTCATTTCGTCATATATCTTGCTTGCACTTATGCCAGTATCGACTAATAATGGTATCTTCAAGAATTAAAAAAATTATGATATTAAGGAAATGTCTTAACTGTACACTGGAAATGTAAGTTGATCGTAGCCACAAGTTTGTGGTTGCTTAATACTAGCATTTTGCATCGAAATTATGACAAGGTTCAACAAAGTAATCGGATAATTAGTCGAATAATACATTTTAGAAATGTATTGGGCAACTCAATCTGTTTATAACTTACTAAAAAATCATTATATATGATCTAATCATAATTGATGATGGAAGATCTCCATTTAACCATCATTTTCTGTCATCAATAATCATTAACAATCAAACTCACAAATTAAAAGTTGTTAATAAGATACAGCTTTACTATCTGGCATGCAACAAATTCTTGGTGTTGACTTATGTAACTCCAAAAGTCAAATAGTTGGCCTCATAATGTAAACAACAAGAAAATGAATGTCTTGATATCCAAAAATTAAAATTCAAAGATTGTTTAACTTACCAAATCATTAGTTTGCAATTAAAACTCTGAAAAAACAATTAAATTCATCACCTATAAATATCATATGTTTTACTCAAAAGTGAATTATCCAACAAACTTTCATTTTTAATCCATTTTCTCTAACGTCTCTTTCAAACTATGGCTAAGAAACCGAGCTTGGGTCGCCAAAAGATCAAAATCGCGAAAATCCAAATTAAAAACCATCTACAAGTAACATTCTCGAAGAGAAGATCAGGGCTCTTCAAGAAAGCTAGTGAGCTTTGCACGTTGTGTGGGGTCGAAATTGCTATTGTGGTATTCTCACCAGCTGGAAAAGTTTTTTCTTTTGGTCATCCTAAAGTCGAGTCAATTATTGATAGATTTCTGGCTACGAAACCTTATATTAACTTCATCAAGTTTACATCTTGTAGGAGGCTCATAGGATAGCTAGCATTCCTGACTTAACATGCAAAACACTATGCTTAACGAGTTAGAAGCTGAGAAAAAAGAACCGAGACACTAGGACGAATGAAGAATGACTAGCCGGAGCCAGTTTTGGTGGGATGCCACCATATTGTTAAGAATTGAACCTGCATGAACTCGAACAATTGAGGATTCAATGGGAGGAGCTTAAGAAGACTATGGCTATACAAGCTAATAAGCTTTTCACTGAAAATTCGAACTCTATGTCGATTTTTGGTACCTATATAGGTATTAGGAGGTTGGTGTCAATAATATGAAATGAGCCTTCACCCCCCATAATTTCCGTCATACCATCACATCATAAGGTGCTTCTCTATGTCCAAACTATCGGATCATGCGCCATGGTTTGTTCTGAGGTTTTTGTCCATTGATCTATTACATGACATGTGAATTATTACGTTGAAAAGAATATGCTAAATGGCTAGAATGGATTCGTAACCCCCGCAGTTGCACTGCTCTATTCTATTGTAATGGGTGTTTTACTATGTATCTAGTATCTTGCTAGATGGTTTAATAATATTTATTTGTGAAATAAAGACATGTATAAACAATGGTAGATGCATGATAATAATGTGATTGATACTTGTGTTCGTAATAATACAACATGTTGCCAAAGATACATACTAAAATTTAACATCGAATTGAAGTTTCATAATTTTAATTGCTTTAAATAAGAGGTTAAATGCATATCAGTTACAAAGTAGGTTAAATCAAAACTAAGTGATTAAATTAGTATTTGTTGGCAAATTAAGTTGTTACGTCTTGAGTAACTATATATGTGAATGGGCTGTTAGGATTAATTAGGCTATGCGTAGCCTTTTAACATTATCACTTTTTTATTTTATTTTCTTCAGCCTATTGGGGGAGAGTCGAGTCCTTTTGGCTCTCATTATGCGGCACGGCCAGCATTGTCATGAACGTTTCCATACTCTTCCGTCGCCATAGCAAGATGTTTGCCGAGCGATGAAAAAGTCACTTTCTTTTCTGTTGGTGAAATGAGGGATTGATGAACCTCGAATCTATCACCAAATTACACTATAAAAGACTTAAGATTGGGCACGATACAGTTTAAACTTTTTATATATGACATAAAGTTCCTAGTAAAATAGAAGTAGGTGCCCCTGCCCCTTAGATAAACTTGTTTGGTCTTTTAGTGTTCCAACACGATCTTGTGAAGATATACAAAGGTCCCATTACCATTATAATGAGTGATTCTTTCGCGGTACAGTTGGTGCCACATATACTGAAAGAAATAGGACAAACACGATGAAAGGCAATACATTATTGGAACTTATCTTTGTGGTGAGATCCTAATTCCTGTGATGGTCCAATTCTGTTGTAGTAATTTGGATGTGGTCGGGTCCATGTTTTGCGGTGGATCAATAAGATGAGGCTAAACGGCTGACTATAGTGACATGACTTAGCTTGGAGCAACTATTTGGTCGCATGGGAAGCACAAACATTTGTGCTACAATACCATGACCATTGATATTAAGGTATACATTTTTTTATGGGAATTGATTTATACACTCATGGTTATGACTGGTACACTCAACTTTACTCATTACATAGTTGTACATTATCTGATTGTGCAAGTTAAAATAAAGAGCATGCAAATCACATTTTTTTATGGGCTACACATGATATGGCTCTAGGTCCGACCCTCAATTCAAAACATCGAATGGTTTTAGTCCCTGTATAAAGCTATAGTAAACAAAAACACGCTTGTATCATACTATTACGGAACTCCGCTATTTCTAATTATGGACTACTAGGCAAATGCTGGAAATTTATAATGCACTCAAGCTTAACTTGTTATACAATCCATATGGACTGTTACACGTTCCTTATTTTTGTAGATTTTCCACATATATGAAATCACATAACAACTTAAGTTAATTAGTTTCACAACTTATGAAAAACAAACTCAAAAGGAGTAGTATCATCAGTAGCAAGATGTCTAACCCCGTTATCCACATAAATACTTACATTAAAACAAGTCTGATTATAACCAGGAACTCCACAAAATAAAGGACAATTCTGAAGCTTATAGCTATGCACCTTCGGGTTCGTTGGCTTAGGATATTCCAAAAGCTGAAAACACGTAAAGTCTTCCTCCAAACGCCCACCAAGTGTGATCAAGTTCAAAGGTGGCTTTGCTTCAGGTGTATCGATTGTCCAAAATATACTTTTATCACACGCACTCTTGGTAACTCCCGAAGTAATACCAAGAACTAGTGATGTTTTCAGATATTTCTCCCTCTTAGTACCCGTGAGAACGAACATGAACTGACCACCTACTTCATCCTTGGGGTCCTGAATCACAGCGAATGGGCAAACCTTTTTTTTTGTTAATGGTGTCGGTTAACTTGATTGCACCACCTTGGACCAATGTGGTATGAAACGTCATTCAAGACTTTTTCTCCCAGTACGCTCTCTTACTACTTTTTTGAGCGGCTGGATGCAGCAACAGTAATGATGGAGAACGAGGTAACATAAAAGAGTGATGGGATCATGCTGTCAAATGTTTCTATTTGGGTTAGACATGTTGCAGTGTTGAAGGTTGGTATTTATAGGCAAGGATAGAAATGATAGGTAAAAGAAGAAAAAAGAAAAGGAAAGAATAGAAAAGAAAGTGACTTTTTATTTCATGTTATTGAGTTGAAATGAAATGAAAGAAAAAGAAAAAATGTTGTGTTCTCGAGTTTTAAAGAAGGGTTAATTACATATATGTCCAATTTAAATCTCAAAATGTCTTATTTACCCAATTAAAAACTAATGTCATATATACCCTACTTAATTATTATATTATAAACATCCTAAAGAGCATTACAAAACGACCAACGATCGTGTCGTTTTGGTTGTGGGCTACTGATGGCCTGCTATGTCTGGCCCATATAACATATGTGATCCTTTTTTTCCCTTTTTTTGTTTTTCGTATATCTTCACACGTTATAGACAGAAGTTTCTACATACACATACAGGGGCGGAGGGACATATAAGATAGGGGGCAAGTGCCCTCAACAAGCTGGCCCAAAAAAAAATTAGTGCAAATTTTCCTTTTTTATGGGTTTATTATAATCATGCTCTCAGCCCAAATCTCAAATTGCCCTCAATAAGATTAAGCTCAACTTGTATTTTTTTTCTTTTGTAAAATCTGTCACGTACTAACTAGATAAACCAATAGTCAAAGGAGGGAAACTAGGAAGTAGAAACCAAGGTTCGGTCAGATACTCAGATCCAGAGATCAAAGATACATCAAAATTCATACATGGTAAGGCAAAACTCTAACTTTACTTTTACTTTTATAAACTAATTTGTTTAAACATACCTAAAATTGTGTTACTGATTACCGAATTACATGATTAATTGATCACAATTCACATATCACTTGATCAGTGATGTGTTTGTTAATTGTTATTCATTATAAAATAGTTTGATGTTAAAATAGGTTTTGATTTTAGGCTTTTAGCCTTTAAGTTGTTACTTGTTAGATATGAATCATATGATAGGAAAAACTACATAAGATATCATAACTCATAAGAATAAGTTAATAACAGAGTGTTTGTTTTGAACATTAGTTAAATGCACAAATGATGAATGCACCAGTTTTATTGTTTATCTAATATAATGTTTGCTAACTTTTGTGTAGAAACATGGAGAATTACTTTAAAAGAAAAACACCATCTACATCAACATCGGATGATGTTACTAAACAAGCTACAAAGGAAAATCCTAAGCAACCTATTGATGTGATTGACTTGAATAATCTTCTTTGGGATCCCGTTGATAGACCAAAAATTTCACAATACAACGTTAATCAAAGAGATGATATATGGCGAAAATATTGGAATCAAGGACCTTGTCAACCAAGCGGTCATGACTTCAAAAGAACAATTATAGGTAATTGAACAAGGCTTTTTATCCCAAGTTGGTTCATGCTATATGGTAACTGGTTGGAATATAGTGTAAAGGCAGAAAAAGCGTTTTGCTTATGTTGTTACTTATTTAGAGATGATTTTGGTCGTCAAGGTGGTAACGAAGCATTTGTAACAGAAGGGTTCAATGGTTGGAATAAAACAGAAAGGTTTGTTAGTTACGTGGGTGATTTCAAAAAATGTGGTATTCTTGTGTATCTTGAATCATTTGATTTTGTATTTTATTTGCATATGATGAAATACATTTTAGGTCTCACGAATATATTATCACAATCTCTCCAAAAAGATGACCAAGATATTGTGGAAGCGGTTTCGGTGGTCCAATCAACCAAGGAACAATTGAAAGAATTCAGATTGAACGGGTTTGTTCCACTCTTAGATACAATATCTTCATTTTGTATAAAACATAATATTCGAGTGGTGAACATGGATGAAGCATATGTTAGTCCAAATGGTCGGAGACGAAGGGTTAATATTAGTAATCGACGTTTCTTTGAGGTTGAATGTTTTAACACGGTTGTAGATATGCAAATTCAAGAGTTTAATGATCGTTTCAGTGAGGCAAGTACCGAATTACTTACAAATATGGCTTGTTTGAATCCATGTGATTCATTTTCTCAATTCAACACATCAAAGTTAGTAAGGTTGAGTGATTTGTACCTAAACAATTTTGATACCGTTGAAAGGATGGAACTTGAGAGTCAACTAAACTTGTACTGTGCCAATGTTACAAAAGATGATAGTTTTGTCGACTTAAATGGTATCACAGACCTTGCTATAATGATGGTGAAGAAAAGGAAACACATTTCTTATCCTTTGGTGTATCGATTATTAAAGTTAGCTTTGGTTTTACCCGTTGCAACCGCAAGTGTAGAAAGATGTTTTTCTGCAATTAAGATTATAAAATTGGATTTGCGGAATCGAATTGGTCAAGGATTTTTAAACTCTTGTGTTATATGCGGCGTAGAAAGGGAAGCACTTGCAAATGTTAACGATGAAGATGTGATAAAGCAGTTCCAAAATATGACGGATCGTAAAGGGCATCTTTAAAATGTTTCTTTGCTCAATGTAAGCATTTTTTGTTGTTATTTTTCTATCAAACAAGTTGCACACATTTCCCTTTGAATATATACTGTTATTTGCACATTTAAACTGGTTTTGGGTAGGTTTTTGCAATGTTAAAAGTTGTTGAATTGCTACTAAAATGCTGCTGAATTACTGCTAAAAAGCTATTGAATTACTGCTTAAATGTTTTTCAAATTATGCTGAATTTTGCAGCTTATTTTGCTGCTGAAAAGCTCTAAAAAGCTGTTGTTTGTGGAACTGTTTTTGGAGCTGCAATAAGGGCATTTGGATGCTGAACTTAGGCTGTTTGGATGCTGAATTTAGGTTGTTTGGATGCTGAATTTTAGGCTGTTTGGATGTTGAATTTTAGGTTGTTTGGATGGTCATGATAAGAATGATGTTTTCACGCTACATAAGGTGTGTTTTATTGTTATTTTAGCAATATATAAGATCTTTTTGCAATAATTTTTTGCCCCCATATATCAATTTCCTGGATCCGCCACTGTACACATACACCCGATCAAATCATCGGTGCCTTCCTACCTACGGATCTCGCGATAACTTTGATTAGTGTGTTTAAGCTTACTTCGATTAGTGTTTTTAAGGTACGCACGTTTTGCTTGATAGTGTTTCAATTTTTAAGTTATTGTTTAGCTATCATTTTGGGGTTGACTTTTTATGGATATCTTTTACAATTAAATTATTTGAAGATGTTCATATTGATTGTAGGACCTTGATTGTGCCTTTAATTTTAAGTTAGGGTTTTTAGGTTTTGGGTTTTTACCATAAATAGTTGGGTTAAATGATTTTACAAGATTTTTGTGGTTTTGTTTGGGTATTGATTGTAGAATTTTGGTGTCATGAGTCTTGATCTCTTCGATTATTATTTATCTCTTATATGTGTTTTGTTGTTTTGACAGGGTATTGATTGTGATGGCTTCGATTAAAGTTGAGATTCAACGCACTTTTTTGTGACGGATGAATCCAACTGTGGCAGCTTATCATGAGTCTGAATGGCTTTGATGAATATGAGACCATCCATATCTTGGCGGGGCGACCTATTATGGTCGCAACCATGGTGGACATGTCCTCTTTAATGTGGCGGTAGCCTAGCTAAGCTTTTGGTGATTCTGCGGTGATGGTCGATTACTTTATGTGTGGTTTGTAAGCGCTTTCTATATACTAAAACACATCATATTTGACAACAAAATATGTATTTTCTGTCCTTTTGTTGCCGCCATAAAATGGCGTGTGACAAAGTTCTATAAACGGTTTTATTAAAGAGCAATTATTTCAGAAGCATTTGGTGATTGGTAGACTATATGTCTACTGTCTATAGCTCCCATTATAGTCAACATAACAAAAAATTAATATTAACATATATACTAAACATGGTTACAAAAACGACATATGTTGTTGTCATTTTGGTTGTGGGCTACTGGTGGCCTCCATGTCTGACCCATATAACATATATGACCTTGCAACCGTTGCGAGGGCATCCACTTTTTCATTTGTTCATGTGTTTCAGCCTGAGTTGCGTATAACACTAATAGTTTCTACATTGTGGTTACAGCCATGACATGCTTCTCAGAGTGTCAGAAAGGCCATATCTTGGCGGGGCATTTACACTAACGCAGCTATAGTGGTTTTTCCAGCTTGACCTTCATTCTATTGTTGGCCCATGTTCTTTGTGTGCCTGTTGTTTGTATTGTTCATGCCATGATGATGCTTTACTGTTTATGGTGCATACTTTACCCAGTCCCGTCTCTTGGCTAGGCAGCCACACTCATAATGTGAATGCAGCTGTGGCGGATTCTATGTAGTGCTACCGTATTCGTGAACTTGAGCCAAAAATAACTCGGATCTGAATTTTGGTTATAACTCCACTACGCATATTTTCTTAGCCTTTGTCGATTTGTTTTTACATATTGATTGATTCCTGTATTTTGTACATATAAATCCGGAGTTTATATGTTTTTTAAGATATGACCCAAACAAAAAACTGGTCTCGGTTCGACACTAATTTTGCAAACCTAGGTACTACCGATTTAAACTTTTCTTCATTCTTTCGTTTTCCCTTCACTTTAGATCTAAGAGTTTTCGTATGTCTCATTTGTTATGTAGGTCGATAAATGAAGAGAACAGGAAGATGTTGGGATCAAGTACTGTTGCAAAGAAAATTGTGAGTGCTCTTGAGAAGATTCACATCACTCCAAAGATATTAATTTATTTTCCTATATTCTAAATGTGTTTGGGTGTTCAGTATGTTTTTATCTATGTGCCTGCAGTTTCGAGGATCTGAGATCATTCAACTTCAAAATTATAGAACTGTCACTTTTGAAGATATTGCAGACGAACATTCCGGAGCTTATCTTTCTCCCCTTAAAAGGTATATGAGTGTTTTGTCTAGAGAAAAAAAAACGCAACATTTATAAAAAGGACGAAGAGGATTGTCGCTCCACAATCCTCCCTAGCCTCTTCAGTTTATTACTTGATTCAGGATATCTAATAATCATATTTAAACAGCATAAGCAACTCATAAACACATGTGTTTGCATTAATTTTGTATTGGAACAGACGCCACCTCTAATTACTTGTTAATACAAATAATGCCTAAAAACGTTATTTATATTTTTCGACTCCTCTACGTTTTGAAGGTGACAAAATGTAAAAACATTCACGATAAAAATAAACGTTTACATGTTATTAATCGTAAACTTCCATTTCGACATAAATCACTTTAGGCATGAATAAATAAATCGTTAAACATGATTAGTGATCAAGAAAATAAATTTTTTTCTTATCCATCACATTTCTACAAAACTATTTTTTTACAAAATATACAAAATAGTTTTATTAATAAAAATTATGTTTTATTTAAAAACATAAATTTGAATTTAGTTTTTTCCCCCAAAACAGAAAACAACATACCATGATCAACCTTCCTCACAAAAGACAAAAAAGGAGCGTCGGTCTAGTGGCGGCCCCCTTAGTGGCTAGGCGGCTCACAGATATATATGGGACCGTCCGGACCACCACCAGATGACGTTGGGATTTCCTGGCTATAAATACTACACTATTCTCAGCAAAAAAACAAACCTCTTTGCACAGATTTTTCAAATTTCTCTCTCTCACTAATACCTTTTTTCTCTCTCTAAATCTCTTGATCACTAACATATTTTAGTCTTGTTTCAAGTCATCAAATCTCATCTTCTACCTTTTTCTATCAATTGCAAGAGAAGAACACTTGTATTCGCCAAGAAACGAAGTGTTATAGATTAGTGATTTATTCTCTCTTCTTCTAAGATCCAAATCTCTATTTTGATTATCTTGTGTGATTGTGTGAGTCAGATAGTGTGTAAATCCGATTGTATAGATTTTATGATTAGGTAGTGTTTGTGAAGTGGTAATTGGTTCTAGCTAAGATTAGGACTCGACATTTAGCTTAGTGTCGGAAAATAACGTAAGCGACGTGTAAACGGTTTTCTCTGCCTAAAGGGAGCTTGTTGACATAGTGAAATCTTGAGTCGGATACTCGGGGAGTGGAGTAGGACGAAGAAGAGCTTTGTAGCCGAACCACTATAAATCTTGGTGTCTTCCTTTAATCATTCTTTACCTTATCTCTTTATAGTGCTTGTGTTTCTCATTTATTGTCTGTATCATTATTACAAGTAGATAGTTATATTGATTGGTTCATATAGTTGGTTGATTGAGCATATACTCGAATTTAACAATTTTAGAAGTAAACTTTTAAAATGTTAATTAACTTCTAAACTATTTAACCCCCCCCCCCTCTTCTAGTTTCCACAATTGGTATCAGAAGCCGAGGTCACTCAAGATTTTTAAAATATACTATATTTTAAAGCTTGGATCGATCTATGGATTCCGACAAATATCTAGAATGGCAATCCATGCAAAGACCACTACTCTTTGAAAGTGATAATTTTATTTATTGTAAAAATAGATTTGGAACATATGTTAAATCAAAAGATCTTGATCTTTGGCATGTTATTATCAACGGTGATTTCAACCTATTGAACAAAATCCGGAAACCAAACTAAATGAGGTTATCCCTTTTGAAAAACAAAGTGATGGTCTTAAAAAGAGGCATGCAAAAAATAACGAAGCCAAAATGGTTATTTACAATGTTTTGCCAAGAAAATAATATGAAAGAATTTTCATGTGTAATACGGCAAAAGAAATTTGGAAAACTTTATTAATCACCCATCAAGGTAATAGCCAAGTCAAAGATAACAAGATCGACCTTTTGGTACAACAATATGAACAATTTGTCATTTTCGAAGACGAATCTGTAGATATTTCTTTTGCTAGGTTTAATACTATTATTACAAGTCTAAAAGCTCTTGATAAAGGTTATTCTAGCAAGAACTATGTTAGGAAGTTTCTTAGGGCATTACATTCCAAATGGATAGCAAAGGTCACGGCGATTAAAGAGTCGAAAGACTTGACATCACTATCTTTTGATGAACTCATTGGTAATCTCAAAGTCCATGAGATGGTCATCAAGAAAAATTCTAAAATAGTCAAAGCTAAAGGAGAAAGGAGATCTCTTGCTTTAAAGGCTAAAAAGGAATCTAGCGATGAAGAATGCTCAACTTTCGGAAGTGAAGACGAAGAGTACGCTATGGCAGTTAGAGACTTTAAAAAGTTCTTCAAAAGAAGAGGTAGGTTCGTAAGACAACCTAGGAATAATAAAAAGACGTTTCAAAGAAGCCGAGACGACAAGAATGGCAAAAGTGATAGAAAATGTTTTAGATGTGGTGATCCAAATCATCTTATTAGAGAATGTCCAAAACCATCGAAAGACAAGAACCAAATAGCATTTGTCGAAGGTTTTTGGAGTGATAGCGGTGAAGAAGATAATGAAAAGGCTAAATACGAAACGTGTCTCGTGGCTCAAGCATCAAATGAGGTATGTTCCGAATCCACTTACTTTAGTGATGATATTTCTTGGGTAGATGTTATTAAGTTTGATAGTGAATGTTAAAACTTTCACAAAATAAGTTTAAAAATCATCTTTAAGAACAAACAACTAAAGAAGGCTAAAAAGAAGCTTGAAAAAGAGCTTAGTGAGCTAAAAGAAAATTTGTCCACACTCGAGAAAAACAAGGGAGTTGATCTCGAATGTACAAATTGTCAATCACTTAAAATTGACAACGAAAAACTCAAAGAGGAAGCTCTTAAGCTAACTAACTTTGAAAAGAGTACAAATTGCTTAAATGAAATGTTAAGAAATCAAAAACCCTCCGGTGAGAAATTGGGTTTAGGATTTAATTCATTTGAAGCATCAACAAGTGGGACTAAGAAAATAAAATTTATGAAATCTCAAAATGAAACGACTTCTGGTGGTGGTCCCCCAAATACTGAGGGCGGCCCCCATAAAGCACAGATGGCCCCCACAGCTATTAAGGGACCGCCTGCTGTTCACCAAAATCTGAAAGATCTGTTTCTTTTTAAAAATCCATTTTGGATCCTAGACCAAAACACATAATGGTAAACAATGTTAAAATTCCTGTTGTTTGTGATAATGAGGTTAAACAATTTTATAAACCATAGTTAAAATCCGGAGTTGGATTTGATAAACCAAATTTTAGGTCAAAACTCCACCATCTAGAAGAGTCAATAATCATTATCCTCGTTCTAAGACACCGCAACCAAAAAGGAATGTAGGTAGACAAAACCAACCTCATGGTTTTCCCATAACTTGGAACAACTTCCATCCTCAAAGTTACATGTCATGGGAAAGGTGACCTCCATTTCCACATCCTAATCAAATGCAAGCGATGTTTAGCACTAACAACTTTGGACCCATGAGATATTGGGGACCAAATGTTTGAGTTATTGTCTTATATAAATAGATATGCCTTGGAGTCGACTTGGAACCGGATGAGTGGATAAAGGATAGTGGATGTTCTAAACACATGATGGGTAACCAAAAGCTCTTTTCAACCTACAAGGCATACAATGGAGGTAATGTCATATTTGGTAGTAATATTCGCGATAACATCATAGGTACGATTTTTAATGACTCTCTCAATATAGATAATGTAGAACATGTAGATAACTTAAGATTTGACTTTCTAAGTGTAGATCAAATATGTGATAATAAATGTAAAGTAAATTTCTCTGAACCTGATAGTGAAATCCCTAAGGACGGTAAGGTTATAGATAGATGTATTAGGAAGAAAGGCTTATACGTGATGAAATTAGGAAATAAGCCGAAAGACAAAATTTGTCTTGGAACAATTGATTAAAACTCTACATTGTGGCATAAGAGATTAGGGCACGCTAATATGTGTCTCATTCAATCGTTAGCATCTAAGGAATTAGTTAGAAACTTACCTAAGCTTAAGTTTGATCAACATTTTTGTGATGCTTTCAAAATTAGAAAACAAGCTCACGCCAGTCACAAAGCTAAGAATATAGTCTCAACGACTAGATGCTTAGAACTTCTCCATATGGATCTTTTTGGTCCATCCGCCGTACGGAGTTACAAAGAAAACCTCTACACCTTAGTCATAGGAGATGACTACTCTAGGTATACTTGGATAAGATTTCTTAAGAATAAAACGAGGCTTTCGAGCAATTTGAAATCTTTAGTAAGAAAATACAAAATTAATTAGGATATTCTATAGTGTCAATTAGGATGGATCACGGTAGGGAATTTGATAATGAAGTGCAATTTGGAGAGTTTTGTAATGCCAACGGTATTACACATAACTTCTCGGCTCCATGCACTCCACTATCAAATTGCGTGGTAGAAAGGAAATATAGGACACTACAAGAAATGAGTAGAACCATGTTGAATGAACAATCGTTACCACAAAAGTTTTAGTGCAATGTCGTAGATACTTTAACATACATCCTCAACCGAATCCTAATTAGAGCCATCTTAGGTAAAACACCTTATGAACTCTTAAGAGGTAGGAAACCTACCCTTGATTACTTTAGGGTGTTTAGAAGCAAATGCTTCATTTTAAACACCAAATACTACTTTACTGAGTTTGACCCAAAGTCATACGAAGGTGTCTTTTTAGGTTACTCCCAAAATAGTAAAGCCTACATCATCCTGAACAAACACACCATGAAAATCAAAAAATCATTTAACGTGACATTCGATGAAACTCCTCCACCCTCTAAGACATCACCTTTGGTGGATGATGACTTAGATGAATAAGAAGCAATTAAGGTTACCGAAAGGAAAAACTTAGAAAAATGACATTGAGGATGAAACTTTAAAAATTGACAAAGTAGTCAATATTAAGAAATCTAGGAACCATCCATTAGAAAATGTCACGGGAAACCTTAACCAAAGAACTCTTAGGTCATAATCCCAAAACCAAAGTAACTTCTTTTGTTTTATATCAACTATAGAACTTAAGAATGTGAATGAAGCCTTAACGGATGAAAGTTAGATAATCGCTATGCAAGAAGAATTAAATTAATTCATTAAGAATATGACAATCATAGAAACTAAGTACGTGTTTAGAAATAAGTTAGATGAGAATGGAATTGTTTCTCGAAATAAGGCTAGGTTAGTCACCCAAGGCTATAATCAACAAGAGGGCATCGATTATGATGAAACTTATGCCCTAGTTGATAGGTTAGAGTCTATTAGGATCTTATTAGCTTATACTTGTGCTTTAGACTTTAAGTTATTCCAATTGGACATAAAAAGTGCATTCCTGAATAGTTTAATCAATAAGGAGGTATACGTGCCACAACCTTCGAGATTCATTGACTTCGAAAACCGGATCATGTTTATAAACTCAAGAAAGCTTTATATTGTATTAAACAAGCACCCAAAGCTTGGTATGATAGATTAAAAGCATTTTTTATTAAACATGAATGCAAAATAGGAATGGTAGATAACACACTTTTTACTAAGAATAAAAGTTCAAATCTCATCATCGTTCAAATATATGTCGACGACATTATATTCGGTTCTACTTGTCAAGACATGTGTGATGAATTTGCCAAAATCATGCATGACGAGTTCAAGATGAGCATGATGGGTGAACTTAACTTCTTCCTTGGATTACAAATAAAACAAATGGAAGATGGAATTTTCTTTAATTAATCTAAATGTATTAAAGAAATGCTTAAGAAATTTGGCTTAGAAGATTCTAAACCAATGAAAACCCCCATGTCCTCGGATACTAAACTCACAAAAGACAAAGAGTGTGAGTCGATAGATAATACCAAGTATCAAGGCATGATAAGTAGTTTACTATACCTAACGGCAAGTAGGCCCGATATCATGTTTAGTGTCTGCCTTTATGCACGCTTCTAAGAGGATCCCAAAACCTATATCTTGAAGCGGTTAAGCGTATCTTATGATACATTAAAGGCACTACGCACATAGGATTATGGTATCCTAAGGGGACCGGCATAGAAACTGTAGTATATGCCGACTCTCATCATGCGAGAGATTATGTGGACAGAAACAGCATTATCGGTATTTATACCTTCGTGGGGTGTTGTATAACATCTTGGTTCTCGAAGAAACAAACCGCTCTTGCTATATCCACTACCGAAGCCGAATACGTAAGCGCCGAAAAGGCATGTAAACAAGCACTATAGATGAAAGAGGCTCTTACCGACTACGACATTTAACTCAACGACGTCCCGATCAAGTGCGACAATAAAGGCGCGATTGACCTTAGCAAAAACTCGGTGCAACACTCTCGAACTAAACATATCGAAATTCATCACCACTTTCTTCGTGATAATGTCCAGAATGGATATATCTTTATCTAAAAAGTCTCGTCCATTGACAATATCGTCGACATTCTCACAAAACCCCTTAAACGTGAATCGTTTAACTATCTACATCTTGGTTTAGGAATGATGGAACACATTTCATAAATCGTTCTTCTCTTGTTCTGTCTCGATTCTAGTCAGTTTTTCATTTCGTGTCTTGACAACTTAATTACTGCATCCGAAGTATTTTAAGTATTTTTAATTCGCGAAATGCAAATTAAAACGTCACTCCTTTTAAAATGTTTATCAAAAATTTTGTCCAAAACACCTCCCCTGGAGGCGGCCCCCATAACGATATGGGGCCGCCACCAGATGAACAATAAGTCTGTCATCCTCTTTTTTCTTAAACACAAAACCAAACACCCTCTTCCTCTCTAATTGCTACGACGAAACAACCCAAAAACCATCCAAACTTAAAAATCAACTTTTAAAACTCAAATCGAAGATCAAATCAACACCAATAATCTTAACATCATAAAGATCATCAATTGTAAGTCATTTCATCTATTTTCTTTCCAATTTGTGTCTAGGGTTCATGCTGAACAAAAATTCAAAATTGGGGATTTTTATTTTTCTTTTGTTTGTGTGCAATTAGGACTATAATAATACAATGTATAACTAATATGCTTCCCATAGACATATGATTTGTATAATTGAGTGTGTTTGTCAAAAGTTTTCATTCACTCAAAAACCCTAATTTTCTTTCAAAATCACTCACGTTAGAATCACCATAAAATTGTTTCAATGCATTGTTAATACACCCTAAAAACGTTTTTACATACATGCATGATGATCTCATAAACAAAATTTGAAGTACATAATTTATATGTATTTTTCGTCATGTTTGGATGACCAAATTGAATTAAAGAGCGTTTGGGTTAACTCATAGATTTTTATTTTAGAGTCAAGTTAACCGCAACTCCACATTTTTTACATATAGGTACACACTAAGCATTTGTCTAAAGGGAATTAAAAATTGAAAATTGAGAATGATACATACTAAAATTTTCTTATTATTGTGACTAGGTGAAAAGAATGCCTTAAGAAGAATTCAAATGCATAAAAACTTATATCTCTCTAACTCCAAACGAACCATACCATTCTAATCACATTAATTCCTCCCAAAAATCACCATATCTATAATTAACTTGTCGATCTATCCATGAAGAAAGAATTGTTGACACAACGTTTGATTCAAAAGGAATCTTAGAAAAGAACCTACTCAAAGTTGGACTTCAAACTTTCCTTCACTTAAAAGGAAACCTATATTCAAAATTCATAATAGAATTTTATCAAATGAACTCATTCTAGTAAGTGATCTTTGGATTATATGATTCGAAATAAATGGAAAACGTGTTGTTGCATCATTTCGGGATTTTGGAACGCTACTTACTATTCCATTTGAAGGACATTGTTTCTATAACAATGAATGGTCTTTAAAATCCATTAACAATCACAACACCACTCCAACAAATTATATACAACATAACTAAGAAACGTCTAAATGGGTTTAAATTTGCACTTGAGGATCCATGTAATCTCTTCGTTGAAGAGGTATGTCCTTATTTCAAGACAGTACATCTTCTCATTCGTGAGAACATCATATGTACCGTTGATATTGACAAATATCTCTTATCAGCTTGTGAAGCCTATATGCTCTTTTGCATTACTTCCTCCACAACTTTCAACCTCTCTTACTTCATCATAAATCGAATAAATGATTTCAAGCATCGCCCTAATGGCATCTTGCCATACGGTCATTTACTCTCAAAATTTCTCGACAAACTAACCGGGTACTCCCCAAATGATCATAAATACATCTCTCGCCCAACAAAAATGAATCTTCTATCTAATCTCTCAAATGAGGAATTTTCGGAAGATGTTCGGTGTGCACATCATAATCATCATAAGTAAATTAGATGTTGCACAAGACCTAAGTACAACATGATTACACGTTAGGACAACTTTGTCTGTAAAATTAAACTAGATATTATTATGACATATTCTAGTACGTGTATAATTTCTCTTAACTATATCATATGCTTCTTACTAAACGTGTATTATATCAATTGCATGATAGAATTAGGCTACATTATCCATTTATTTGGTACTTTACTAAATTAGTTGATTCTTGGAAAATAGAAGTTGATGTAACACAACCCTCTCTAGCCTTCTCTACACAAAACAGAAAAATAGGGAATTCAAAGAAAATTTTGTAACTCCCAGAATATGGCCCCCAAATATATGTGGCGGCCCCCCAATATATTTGGGACCGCCTAGTATTTGTGGGATTGTCGACAGTAGAGTCATGAAATTTTTACTGTTCTTTTTTTATGTATCTTTGACCATCAATACACTAGACCTTGATGTACTTTCTCTGTTTAGCCAAGCATTTCTTGGAATCTCTATCTCCTAACCCCATGCCTTTCCTAATCTTTCTTATATATGATCATCATCCTCCTCATTCACATTCATCCTATCATTCTCCCTTCAACCTCCCTTCACTCATCATGTCCTCTTCTCATCCTTCTCAAAACTATAGAGAAATACACCGAAAGTCTATAATAAACACTTGGAGACACACCACTCTTCTACCCTATTCACCTCCTCTCTCACCCAACATTTCGCCACCACTCCCTCCTAACATTGTTAATCCTCCATCTCAAACACAAAATCAAACTAGGGAGCAAATTATGAATGAACCAAACCAACTTCATCACTTATCCAACATCATTGAAACCGAAATCCAACATGTAGAAAATGCTTCTACACAAACCCCTCCATCACTACCTTCACCATCAACAACCATAATTCAACCTGCTATAAGTGACCAAGTCATATTTCATTCCTGTTTTTGTCATTGTTTGTAACATCCCGCCCACTTAGACCACAATATTGTCCATTTTTCCCGCAAGTTTACGGCTTTGCTTTTGTGGCCCTCATGTGAAGACTTCCTGGCAGGTCACCCAACCCAGTACTATTTTCACACGAGCATGCTTAACTGCACATTTCCTAAGAATCCCACTTGCAGTAGACCACATAACGCGTTGTGTCATTGTAAGGCGAATGTTATCTTATAAACCCAACATCTCTCTAGGTCACGGCCGATGTGGGATTTTCTTAGGGTGTCACATTGTTGCATGTACACTCAAACTCTCTTTCATAAGTTAAGAGATGGCATCCATCAACTTGAGTCCTGTTTCACTCAAAGTCATGCTCCACCTAAAAATGCCTCACCAACCTCACCTTTATCACATTTACATTAATGCCCACCTGTATTTTGGTTATGGCATCTTCTAGACATCGAGAATCAACTAGTCTAGCTTTAGATTTAAAAGTCTCTCTATGACATGCTTAGTTAATTTATCTTGTAATATTCATACTATTTAAGTATGAATTTGTCTTGTAATTTCTTAGTATTATTAGCAATTTATGCCTTATTGTATGAATTTGCTATTTATGAATGAATTTATCTTATTAAATATTTGTCATAATCTTGCTACTTGTTAGAAATGTTTTCTTGCACTTGTATTTCTAACTTGGTTTTGTAGCAAAATCTCATAAGCTCGATCCCTTGGTGCCCCAAACGAGGGGGTGTATACATCATAGGGGAGTATTGACATCATTGTATTCTTTTTCTCTATATCTTGACGATTAACCTTTTTGGATTCGACAAAAATGAGGAGAAATGAATTAAAACTCATTAATAACTTGAAATTTTTATTTTTATACAAAACGAGTTTATATTTTATCATCATCAAAAGGCGGGAGATTATTAATACAAATAATACCTAAAACTTATTTTATATTTTTCGACTCCTCTACGTTTTGAAGGTGACAAAATATAAAAACATTCACTATAAAAATAAACGTTTACATGTTATTAATTGTAAACTTCCATATAGAGATAAATCACTTAAGGTATGGATAAACAAATCATTAAACATGATTAGTGATCAATAAAATAATTTTCTTCTTTTCCATCACATTTCTACAAAACTATTTTTTTTACAAAATACACAAAATAGTTTTATTAATAAAAATAATGTTTAATATAAAAACATAAATTTGAATTCATTTTTTCGCCTCAAAATAGAAGACAACATACCAGGATCAACCTTCCCCACAAAAATACAAAAAAAGGAGTGTCAGTCTAGTTGCGGCACCCTTAGTGGCTAGGGGGCCTCCAGATATATCTGAGACCGCCGGGACCGCAACCAGATGACGTTGGGATTTCCTGGCTATAAATATTGCACTATTCTCAGCAGAAAAATAGACCTCTTTGCACAGATTTTTTAAATTCCTCTCTCTCTCATTAAAACCTTCTTTCTCTCTCTAAATCTCTTGATCACTAATATAGTTTAATCTTGTTTCAAGTGATCAAATCTTATCTTTTACCTTTTACCTTCTTCTATCAAGTGCAAGAGAAGAACACTCGTATTCGTCAAGAAACAAAGTGTTATAGATTAGTAATTTCTCCTCTCTTCTTCTAAGATCCAAATCTCTATTTTGATTATCTTGTGTGATTGTGTAAGTTGGATAGTGTGTAAATCTGATTGTATAGATCTTGTAATTGAGTAGTGTTTGTGAAGTGGTAGATTAGTTCTAGCTAAGATTAGAACTCGACATTTAGCTTAGTGTCGGAAAATAACGTAAGCGACGTGTAAACGGTTTTCTCCGCCTAAATAGAGCTTGTTGACATAGTGAAATCTCGAGTCGGATACTCAGGGAGTGGAGTAGGGCGAAGAAGAGCTTTGTAGCCGAACAACTATAAATCTTGGTGTCTTTGTTTGATCATTCTTTACCTTATCTCTTTATATTGCTTGTGTTTCTCATTTATTGTTTGTATCATTATTACAAGTAGATAGGTATATTGATTGGTTCATATTGTTTGTTGATTGAGCCTATACTCGAATCTAACAATTTTAGAAGTAAAATTTTAAAATGTTAATTAACCTGTAAACTATGGATAAACAAATCATTAAACATGATTAGTGATCAATAAAATAATTTTTCTTCTTTTCCATCACATTTCTACAAAACTATTTTTTTTACAAAATACATAAAATAGTTTTATTAATAAAAATAATGTTTAATATAAAAACATAAATTTGAATTCAGTTTTTCGCCTCAAAACAGAAGACAACATACCAGGATTAACCTTCCCCATAAAAAGACAAAAAAAGGAGTGTCAATGTAGTTGCGGCACCCTTAGTGGCTAGGCGGCCTCCAGATATATATGAGACCGCCGGGACCACGACCAGATGACGTTGGGATTTCCTGGCTATAAATATTGCACTATTCTTAGCAGAAAAACAGACCTCTTTGCATAGATTTTTTAAATTCCTCTCTCTCTCATTAAAACCTTCTTTCTCTCTCTAAATCTCTTGATCACTAATATAGTTTAATCTTGTTTTAAGTGATCAAATCTTATCTTTTACCTTCTACCTTCTTCTATCAAGTGCAAGAGAAGAACACTCGTATTCACCAAGAAACAAAGTGTTATAGATTAGTGATTTCTCCTCTCTTCTTCTAAGATCCAAATCTCTATTTTGATTATCTTGTGTGATTGTGTAAGTTGGATAGTGTGTAAATCTGATTGTATAGATCTTGTAATTGGGTAGTGTTTGTGAAGTGGTAGATTAGTTCTAGCTAAGATTAGAACTCGACATTTAGCTTAGTGTCGGACAATAACGTAAGCGACGTGTAAACGGTTTTCTCCGCCTAAATAGAGCTTGTTGACATAGTGAAATCTTGAGTCGGATACTCAGGGAGTGGAGTAGGGTGAAGAAGAGCTTTTTAGCCGAACAACTATAAATCTTGGTGTCTTGGTTTGATCGTTCTTTACCTTATCTCTTTATATTGCTTATGTTTCTCATTTATTGTTTGTATCATTATTACAAGTAGATAGGTATATGGATTGGTTCATATTGTTTGTTGATTGAGCCTATACTCGAATCTAACAATTTTAGAAGTAAAATTTTAAAATGTTAATTAACCTGTAAATAAGGTAAACATGAATCATTAATCATTAAACATGATTAGTGATCAATAAAATAATTTTTCTTCTTTTCCATCACATTTCTACAAAACTATTTTTTTACAAAATACACAAAATAGTTTTATTAATAAAAATAATGTTTAATATAAAAACATAAATTTGAATTCAGTTTTTTGCCTCAAAACAGAAGACAACATACCAGGATCAACCTTCCCCACAAAAAGACAAAAAAAGGAGTGTCAGTCTAGTTGCGGCACCCTTAGTGGCTAGGCGGCCTCCAGATATATCTGAGATCGCCGGGACCGCGTCCAGATGACGTTGGGATTTCCTGGCTATAAATATTGCACTATTCTCAGCAGAAAAACAGACCTCTTTGCACAGATTTTTTAAATTCCCCCTCTCATTAAAACCTTCTTTCTCTCTCTAAATCTCTTGATCACTAATATAGTTTAATCTTGTTTCAAGTGATCAAATCTTATCTTTTACCTTTTACATTCTTCTATCAAGTGCAAGAGAAGAACAGTCGTATTCGCCAAGAAACGAAGTGTTATAGATTAGTGATTTCTCCTCTCTTCTTCTAAGATCCAAATCTCTATTTTGATTATCTTGTGTGATTGTGTAAGTTGGATAGTGTGTAAATCTGATTGTATAGATCTTGTAATTGGGTAGTGTTTGTGAAGTGGTAGATTAGTTCTGGCTAAGATTAGAACTCGACATTTAGCTTAGTGTCGGAAAATAACGTAAGCGACGTGTAAATGGTTTTCTCTGCCTAAATAGAGCTTGTTGACATAGTGAAATCTCGAGTCGGATACTCGGGGAGTGGAGTAGGGCGAAGAAGAGCTTTGTAGCCGAACAACTATAAATTTTGGTGTCTTGGTTTGATCGTTCTTTACCTTATTTCTTTATATTGCTTGTGTTTCTCATTTATTGTTTGTATCATTATTACAAGTAGATAGGTATATTAATTGGTTTATATTGTTTGTTGATTGAGCCTATACTCGAATCTAACAATTTTAGAAGTAAAATTTTAAAATGTTAATTAACCTATAAACTATTCAACCCCCCCCCTCCACTTCTAGTTTTTACATTACTATTACTGGCACTAAATATAACGTTTTGATACCAATCCAGCTATTTTGAAAATAATTTTATGTATTAACTATCTATACAAAGGATTATTCTCCCAGAACATATGTTATTCCGTTTGCTGCAACTAGCGACCAGAAACACTCGCTAATTGTATTTTAAATCTATAATTTACAGCCAAAGTATCCAGTTTCAAAAGAGGCTATTGAACGCTCTGGAGGAAATCTTTACAAAATGAAACGTTATTTACATTAAAGTTTTTTCTTACGCGAAAAAGTGTTATTTGAATTCGATATTAATTTCTACTGTAAAATACTAAGCAGCCCATCATCGAATTCAGCTTATTTTGTATCATTCAAAAGTTATATAGTCTTTAGACTACAAAGCTGTTTAATTTCTTAATTGTGGTGATTGACTTTATGAATTGATCATTGGTATATTGTCAAAATTGCAGACATTTAAGGTGTCATTGTTTTCTGCTGAAACATGCATATCCTTAGTAGATTATGTGATACAGTAATTTCTTTTTTTTACTTTTTTTTTTGCTTCTTAAGACATTTTAAAATGAGAAAGCATTCTTTTGTTGATATTGTAGGCGGAGCCAGCAAAAATCACTCACAATTCTCCAATTAGTTTTGCCTCGATATGTCCTCCTGTACATCATGCTGTTCCATATGGCAACCATCCTTCGAGAATTTTATTTGTGCGAAGCATTAAAAGTAATGTTGAAAATTTAGAGTTGTTGACGCTTTTTGAGGTAGTTAATATCAGCCAATACTTATGCGTTATTTTATTAATCCATATAGATTTTATATTTGGGTTGCATTAAAATTAGTGGTAATGATGAAACGGTTATTAGTTTTGTTTTTTTAATGAAAGTAAGTTAATTCTGGGAATACAAGTGATCAAGTTAACGACATGAACCCGGCAAAAAGTTCTACATAGATAAGTGGTCCACGCATACTTGATTAGTAACCAAGTCTGCAAAAATACAAGTATTCCAACAAGGAGTTTTGTTGTCTAAATATTGTTTGGCTGCTGCTATGAAAAATGAGTATCCGTAGCCAAATACCCTTGAGATAAAGTAAGTTCCCGCCGCAACGTCATATTTACCAATGTAATTATAAAAACAATTTTAAAAGGATTTACATCTTTAAATTCCAAACATGCCCTTTAAAAATATAAATTAATAGGCATGATTCCTAAATTCTTTAACACAGCGAGAAATTGGTTTGAGAATTTTAGGATTTAGAACTAAAAATTGTTACTGCTACTTGTTTGAGAATTCCAACACATAAAGAATTAAAGATAATGACTTGATGAAAACTTCTTTCATGATGCTGCAATATAAGTATATAATCAATCAGATAGGGTAAATAGAAGCATGATTCTTGTGCTTATTAAATGGAAATGGAGATGGGGTTTTATGGGAAATGGATCACAATGAGAACGACATATAAATATTTCATCCTCATGCATGTCATTGTAAGATTCGCATTAGGAGTAGCTTTCAATTTATTAGAAAACAATAGCCCTTGACGCAAATGAATTAAAGCTATACAAAATCAAACAAGGTAACAAACATCTTAAAACAATTGCAGACGAAAATACCAAGTAAACTTGATTGAGTTTAAGGGTATAATAGGAATATAATGAATGGAAATTCATTTTTTATTCATTTTATTAACAAATGAGTAAATCTGACAAATATGATAGTTAATATGGATATATATGACATTATAAACTTTGATTGGGTAAATAAGACATTTTAAGGTTTAATTTGGACAATTATGAAATTAACCCTTTAAAGAAAGAAAAGGAAAAAAGGTATGATTAGATCTTTTAAATATGTTTTCTTATCATAAAATAGAGTATGAGTTTATACCTTAATCTTAACTCAACAAGTTTTCATCTTGTGGAGGCTCATAGGATAGCACGGCGGATTTAAGCATGTGCGACATAGGCAACCGCACAGGGCCTCTATTTTTTAAGGGCCTTCGTTTTAAAAACTTCAGTAGCAGCAGTATCAACTAATATTTGAAGGATTTAATAGCGTTATTAACTAAGTTTCAAGATAAAGAATTTACGATTTTTATAACATAAAGAAAAAAGGCTTCAAAATGCACTTTTGATGGAGGAAAGGGAAACCTAAGTTTTGTTGGGGAAGATGACCCCAAAGTAGCGAGAGAAGTTGTATGTGGGCCCTTATTCTTTATTTGTCCTTTAGGTCTCTTATGTTTTGTTTCAGTTCTAATTCACCCTTTATTTTGTAAAATTATTCATTTCAATTTCTATCCTTACTTTTTTGCCATGGTGATATGGATTCTGCCAATGTTCTTAAAGAAGCTATTAAATACTTTGAAACATACTCATGTCTGATCAAATTATACAAAGAGTACTATTATTTTTGGTAGTATGAACAATGCAGAAAAGCAAAATATTTTCGATAATATTCCTTTTAAAGTAGAGAGATTACCCGTTAAGTATCTAGGAGTCCCTATTACTTCTAAAAGAATTAGAGTGAGTAACTGTAAAAGCTTACTAGATAGAATTAAGAATAGAATTCTAAATTGTAAGAACAAGTGTCTCTCTTATGCTGGAAAATTATAGTTAGTGAATTCTGTTCTTGAATTTGTGAATGTTTATTGGGTATCTGTGTTCTTACTCTCTAAAGCAGTAATTACGAACATTAACAAGATCCTTAAAAGTTTCTTATAGAACCAAGATGAAATGTCTAAAGGAAAAGCTAAAGTGGCTTGTAAGGCAATTTATAGACCAAAGAGTCAGGGAGCGCTTGGTTTAAAAGAGTTGGGTGTTTGGAATAAGGTAGTGATTACTAAGCACTTATGGCATGTGGTTGTAGATAATAATATCCTATGGGTAAAATGGATAAATACTGTCAAACTGAAGGATAGGAGTGTATAGGTATTGGAAAAGGATATAAATGATAGTTAGGGTGGAGAAATATTTTAAAGCTAAGAAATACAATTAGAGATTTTTTCATTATCAAAGTGGGAAATTGATGTAAAGCTTCTGTTTTATATGATAATTGGAGCCACTTATGAAGGTTACAGTCTTTCATTTCCTATAGAGATGTATATAATGCAAGGTTGATTCCTGATAGGATGTTCAAAGATTTAATTGTGAATGGAATCTGTGTATAACCTTCTGAATGGGTTGAAAAGTATCCTAATCTTAGCCTGATTCAACATGCGGTGATTGATGAGTTCAAACAAGAAGAAATGGTATGGAATAGTCATAATAGAAGGGAAGGATCTTTTTCTGTAAGTCAAACTTATTAAGATTTGATTAATGAGAATGGGAATGTAAACTGGAGTAAACTTATATGGTTTTCTCATAATATCAAAGCATGCTTTTATTTTGTGGATAGTTGTACAAGAAAGGTTAGCTAATCAAGATAAGATCAAGAGCCGGGGGTCATATGATATGATGGTGTGCTCTCTTTGTCTTCGTGATCAAGACTCTTATAATCACATATTCTTTCAATGCAAGTATTCTACTCAATTCTGGAACAGAGTTAAACAGAAAATAAGTTTGAGGTGTACTGAAGTGGAATGGAGTGACATCGTGAACCATATGGCCATAAATATAATGGGAACTCTATCAACAGTATTATTAAAAGGTTGGGGTTGGCTGCCAGTGTTTATCTATTATGACAGGACAGGAATAACAAATTATTCATAGGAGAAAAAATAGTATTGATGAGCTATATGAAGTTTTTGTTGAGACTATAAGACTAAGATTGTTAAGTTTAAAAGCTAAACTGACTAAGGCTATTACAAAAGCTCAGCTAAATTGGAACATCAAAATTAGCAGCTCTTTTGAATTTGGTAAGGTTTTATGGGTGTACATGGCTTATAATTTGATCAGATTGCTTCATTGCTTTGACAATTGGCTTCTCTTGTGGGTCTGTTGAGGCAACAATTAGAGTTTAGTTATCCTAGTATGAAGTTGTTGGGTCATAAGGAAGTTTTCTGCACTGAATAGTTTAGTTCTCTTTATAGCCTAGTTGACTTTATGGGCTATGCAGAAGATGTTTTTCATGATGATTTCTGCACCTAATAAGTAAGGATTTTATCCTTTATCTCATGTATTAAGCTCATTTCATTTAGATGGTCTTGTATCTTGATCACTTTCAATCAAAGCGGTATTGTGATGATTGGTCAAGTTAGACTTGCCATGGGAGGGGTCTTTTTTGACTACTCAGCAGTGTTGTTGTTTGATTGTTTGTGTTTCATAAGGTAGGTTTTCTTGATGAGAAGGGTAAATGAGATTGGTTACGGTTGTGCAAGTTGATAGGAATAGAGAGTCGTGAAAGATGAGACTTCTTGGTCCTATCATTGCACTACTAGGAGGTTATGATGGTTTCTGATTGAGGGTGTGTGTTCCCTGGCTGATGATGTCTGGCCCTCTTTATCTTTGTTTTATATGTAGTGAGGATGTGGATTCTATATTTGGTTCATGGGTAAATGGTTAAGAAATATAGTCAGTTGGGTATAGCTCCTGTTTAGAGAGTCAGGGAGCTATAGCTTTCATGATGAGGCCTGGTAAGGGATGCCATAGATTATTGTGGATGATGGTTGAATGGTTTATGAGTCCTTTATCCAAGAAATGTAGTCATGAGGCTATGATAGGTGAAAATGGTGGACATTAATAGTTTGGTAATGAATAGGACTGCATCAGAGATATTAAGTTTTATATGCTTCATCAGATGTATGTTTTAAAAAGGCTTGTCAGAGTTATTTTTCTGTTGTATCCGATATGTAGTATGTCTGGTAGACAGAATAGTTTTTGTTTAGCAGTATTGTATCATGGTTTTGGGTATGTCCAAAACCCATTTTATTTTTATAATTTGTAATCATTATCTGGCTACCTTTTCTTCAAAAAAACTTTATATCCTTACTTTTAATTTGTGTTTAGAAATCAATAATGAAAATGGTAGTGAGCAATGAATTGGACCAAATTTTAAACTCATCTTATTTTTAGGTAAAAAAATCATAATGAGATAATATATTTCATGTTAAAATTGTTGTCATGCGCTGTGATTTATTGGTTTGTAATTATGAGCAAAAGATTATAAGAATGTTTTATTTCTTGTTTGTGTGGTACGTAGTGCCCATTTTGAATCTTAATTTATGTAACTTGCAAAAACTTGAATAGTGTAACACTTTGTGAATTATATATTTCAAAAAAGTTACTTAAATGAAAAAGTTTGTGAATAATATCTTTAAAAAGAATAAAAAATCAAGTTTTGGCATTTTGTAGTTTTTAATTCCGATAATGATATCATTGACGAAACGCCAAATTAGAAAATTCACTTATGCACACATCACTTTAACATTAATTTTTGGCCTTCAATGGCATAAATTTTAATTATTTTTAAACATGCTTTGATTAAATTAGTAGTGGGATGATTATAATAACAACATTCAATTCAAATTTTGTAACCGACTTGCTATATTAACTTGTACAATATGCATATAAGTGTATTACTTATATTTAAAAAAAATTAGTAATTAATATGAGAGAGAAGTACCATAATATTTAGAAATTGTATTAGTTAAAATGAAGTTTTATGTATTTAAGAGTTGTACCATAACCTTTAAAATTTGTTTTACTTATAATTTTGTATGCATTTAATGAGGAGAGAAGTGTCTTTTTTATTTTGTTGGTATATATATATACATATATATATATATATACTATATGTATATATATCTAACGTATATATATATTATACGTATACTATATATCTAGTATATATATATACTACGTATATGTATATATACGTATATATATATGTTAGCTATTATTACTATTTATACGTATATAAATATATAGTTATATATATTACGTATATATAGTATATATATATCTATATGGTGAGTGTGGGTGTGATGTGTGTGCATAGTGATTGTGTTGTGTGGGCTGTTAGGTTCTTAATTAGGCTATGCTTAGCTTTTTAACATTATTACTTTTTTATCTATATCTATACTACATATAAAATAAATTGGTATCTATCTTCATTCAATGCAAAAAAATTAAGTAAATGCAAGTATAAATGCATATTGTACAACCTTTAATGCAACCTTTTATCATAACCTTTCACCACAATTAAGTAATTTAATGCAAAAAAAGTAATATAACTATTAAAGCATATTGTACAACCTTTGATGCAACTTTTCACCACAAACTTTCACCACAATTAATGTCACTTTTAAAACACTCATAAAATGAAAAATACATGTTATTATACATATTTTACAAACTATCACATAAAGCATAATACAATTTAAATGCTAACAAGTTGATGGTACATATGATTTTGATAACCGGACCAGGCCAACGGGTTCAACCGGAAATCAGTCGCCACTGGTTCGGCTAGCCAATAAAATCCGTTCGAAAATGAAACAGAGATGACCGGTCAAAAGGGGGTAAAAACAGATGAATCGGGTCGGAATGAGATCATATTTTTAATATTTTTCTCCTGTTAATTTTTGTCGTTGTTATTTTGTTGGCGTCTAAACTTTAATAAAAGGGTACTCGTCGCTGCAACATGCGGATACCCTGCTAGTTTTACACTTATGTATCTACTATTAAACATAAAGGAAGAAGGATCGTTCTTCAGCCTATTAAGGAGAGTCGAGACTTTTTGGCTCTTATTATGTGGCATGGCCAGCATTTTCGTGATTGTTTCCATACCGAGTGATGAAAATGTTATTTTCTTGTAGGTAAAATGAGGGATTGCTGACATCCACTAAACGGTCTAAACCAAACTCTTTTCACCAAATAACACTGTAAAAGACTTAAGATTTTGCACGATAGTAAATGAATTAAATAGCAATCTAACACGAGTTAAACTTTATGCATATGAAATAAAGTTCCTAGTATAATAGAAGTTGTTGCCTCTACCCCGCAAGGATAAAGGATAAAAAAACGTGTTGTTTACCTTAGAGATCAACTAGTTTAGTCTTCTAGTGTTCAGACATGATCTTGTGAAGATTTGCATAGGTTCCATTACTATTATAACGAGTGATTCTTTCGCGGTACAAGTTGAAATTGGACAAACACGAAGAATGACGATACAAGTTGATATACGCATGGTTCAATTCTGTTGTAGTTTGGATGTGGCCGGGTCCATCCATGTTTTGCAATCGATCGATAAGATGAGGCTAAGCGGCTGAGTATAGTGACGTGGCTAAGCGGCTGAGTATGAGACTTTCATGGGAAGCACATACTGTGACAACCGTGGCTTGAGCAGGTTGGTCAAACCGTAGTGTTGACCAAAATATCTGTTCTATAAGTATGGTTTATGGGTATACGTGTTTATATGTGTTTGTGTGAGATATATGATATTTGATAATCAATCCATTGAGCGTGATCGTCTTATTATGATTGGATTTGTGTTGGATTTTGTGGAGTTCATTTCGTTCACTTTTAGTGACAAGGAAATGATTTTGGTGATGGAAGCGGTTTCGCGTTAATTGTGTAAGTAATTATACGTATATGTATTTATGTGTTATTAATATTAGGATGAGATTAAGTTTTAGTGGTAAGGATATGAAAGAAATGAAATTTCTATTTTTGAAATGTTAGGTTTAATAAAAATAAAAAGTTAATTATTTTTAAACGTCTAGTAAATTGCGTTTACGCAAAAAGATATGCTCAAATAAGCTTAGGTTTTTATAAAAACTTAAGGTAAAGCAAATAATTAAGTAATTAATAAATAAATAAATAAAATATATTTTTTTTATACATCAATAGTAAAAAAACTAATTTTAGAGGAAAAAGAAAGAAAAAAGGAATTTTAAAAGGAAACAAATACTAACTATATCTTATCTATAATTAATTGGGGTCTATAAATACAAAATAAAATCCCAAACCCTCCCCCCATTGGTATAACCGGTCGAACAAAGAGAAAAGAGGAGAAAAAAATTAGGGGTTTTGCTTTTGTGAAGAAATCAAGCTCTAAGGTAAGTTTTAATTAATCCTTGTTAGTTATTAATCATTAATTCCTGTAATAATTATTATGATGGAATTAGGGTTTTTTAAAGTCAATAAATTAATGATATAATAATCATGTTATAATGATTAGGGTTTAATTAGAAGCTTATCGATGTAATTGGTTAAACTTAATTCGCGTTAGAATTTGATTTGGATTGAGGCAGAATTAGGGTTGTGTTGTTCGGCCATTATCTCAATGATGGTAATAGCTTTTGTCAAGTTTTCAGTACCTATAACGTAGCTCAAAGAGTCGAGTTTTCAGAACATCCGGCCTTGAAGGTTTATGAGGCCGGGAAGTCATTCAAACGTTGGTTGCAAGAAAAGTTGTCAAAGCAGAAAATACGGGTCAGATTTAGGTCAGATTACGAGGTACAAAACCCCCACTTAAAATTCTAATTAGGATTATCCCTTTTACAGAAGTCAAGTTCTATGTGTCTATTAAACTTTCATAAATTTTTAGCCTCTGATTTGTTGTCTAAGTATGGTTTTTATGGCCATACTTTTTAGTGTGCAATGAGATCCGAATTGGGACTGTTTTGAAATTTGATTTTATTTGAGATGGTTACATATATAATTAATACTTGGGAATCTCATGGTAGTTAGTAAACACATAAGGGATCATGTATGATTTTTGGTATGAATTATGAGAGTCATTAAGTAAGGGTTTTAGGTGCGTAAAGTCACACTAAAATTATGTAGTTTTGATTAAAAAGGAGTTGTCTAATGTAATGTGTTAATGAAGCGGTTAAGGTTGGGCATGGTGTCGGGGTGACCCATGATGGGACATTAAACCCCTAGAGACATCCATAATATTGTTGTTACATGTGCGTTAAGCTTTTGGCTTTGTAGCGTGTAACACCAGTTATTTTGTTGTTAGATTTGTGCTAGTTGTTTGTGAAGCTTTTTGTTAGAATCTTTTGAAAAGCTAAGCAAAGGTGAGTTTTATAGCCCCTTTTTCTCATGTTATTTTGGGGTGAGAATGATGCTTATCTTGTTGTCGTGTTTAAATGTTTTTAAGCTTGCTGTGGTTATGTGTATTAGATCGTGGGCACGTTCCGTCCCGTTGTGTTACGATATGATATGTTTGGTATTGTGGATCCCAATATGCAAAACAAGGTGTGGCGGTGGTAAGACTGTGTAAGCTAATATGAGGCCATGTAGCGCACATATGTAGCTGATATGATTGTGGATCGTGGGCACGTTCTGTCCCGTTGTTGTTAATTGTTGTCATGAATTATTTTGGTAATTGCAGCATCTAATTGAAAGTTTATTTTGGATATTGTTGTATGTCATAAACCTATGATTCTCGCTCAACTTTATGTTGACGTTTTAAGCATCATTTTCAGGTGAGCTTAATGGTGCTAAGATAGAGCGAAGTGGCTAGAAGAGACCGTAGGATGCTTGGAGTTTATTTATGCTTTCTGTTTGAATAAATGCATTTGCATGAATTGTTTGGATTATGTTTTTGCATGTCATTTATTGACGAGACCTCTTTCTCATTAATAAAGACACCATTAGGTTTTGGGTATTGTTATGACACTTTGTGTCTTTGCTTTACTTTAGTTTTCATTTTAGTATTCTCTATATAGACACCATGTGTTGTGATGATATCCATTCTTGTTTACGCCTCGCGTTTCCGCCTTGGCGGGGTGTGACAGATTGGTATCAGAGCCTTTGGTTATAGAGAACTAGGTGGTTGAGCCTAGACTATAGCTTAAGGGTCCCTCATATAGTTGCATTTTAGGGCATAAGTGTTTGTGTACGTATATACCGTATGTTCCCGCTACCTAAAAGCTTTGAAATTCTTTCTATTTTGAATTACTACTATATAATATGAAATATATACTTTTTCATTATGGGGATCTAATAGTATATACCCCTTTGTTATTGTTTTAGTCATGTCTTCCCCTACCCCTAGGAGATATCGTTGGGAGATTGTTTACCTCACTGGACCCGCGGAGTTGGGTGACTTTTGAGAGAGAAAAGTCAAACCCAAGCGAGGCCCAACATAAGTTTATTTCTTTTCTACCTCGCTGCATTCTATTAATCGAGGATTAGTTTTATATTTTGGGTCCGATGTTGACTTTGTTTCGTCTGGTCGATTGGGATTTTGGTTCGTTAGATGGATTTATCATGTTTGAGTTATATTTGGTTATGATTAAGTGCTATGTGGTAGACATGTGTGTTATCATTGAGATGTGTCGGTCTTGGAATGTAGTACGTACAGTGGAAAAGGTTTTCTTGCAATTATAATTATGGTCTCGCGAACATAATTATAAGGCAACACACACGTTGGACTTTTGACTATGATTGCATTGTCATTTGTATGCTTGTATGTATTATGTAAGGATGTAAGCACTGGATAGTATGTAGCTGGTAGTGTAGATGTGATGTGAGATCGGTGTGAGGATGGTTTTGTGTAGTTAGAGAATTCCTTCTTAACCGATTGGGCGATTTATTAGGTTGGGTTACGTAGAGGCAAGGTTCTCTTTCATCTATCATTAGCGGTTACATCGAATACCCTATTGGTATTTGTCGGCGCGTTTCTTAAGTGGTTGTTAGCTCGTGTTCGTTGAGATATCCAACACTCGTGCTGGTATTCTAGGTGTCTATCATAGAACTGGTGTTCTATGTTCTACGTTCGGCGTTTTGATTGTTTTCCTTTGTCTAAAGGTGACGATACTTTTTGGTTTGGTTCTAAGACCGTTGGTATGGATGAGTCCTTATGGTTGTTTGGTTTGTAAGAGTTTCTTCGTTCATGTTCGTTTCAAGTAATTAATATATTTCTGGTATTGGAATTCTTAAGGTATTTTGGAGTCTATTTTGCTATCATGTTGTTTTTTTGTTGCGGTCATAAAATTTATTTAAAAGAAGTTTGTGTAGTTGCTACCATATCTCGTTTAGGTGATACATCCTTTTTATTTATTTATATTTTTTCCTTTTTTTAAAACTTCTTTTAAAATTAATTTATATAAATCAAAATGGCAACATGTTTTTTTTTCCAAAATCATCTTTTGATTTCGTTATAAAAACCTTAAATAAATAAGTTTATGAAAAATTTTATTAAATTTATTTTACACTCTAAAATTATTTGCATTATATTAACTAAGGTGAATTCTGTTGTTTTAATTATTGGTAAAAGGGTTATGAGGGAAAGTTTCCTGGGTAATAAAAATCGGTTTTTGGTGCAATGTTCTTATCTTTTAATTAATGGGTCGTGGTACGCGGTATTATTCGTTGGAGGTGTTTCTAGCAATCGTTGATGCGTTTGTTAGGTCGGAGGTTCGTTCTTCTTGTCGACGTTTACATTCGGTTGATTTTTTTTTCTTTTTAGAAATCATGTGATTTTTGGGTCCATACCAATTGGTGCATGTGAAGTTTGAAATTTCCTCATGATGTAGTGCTAGAGTTGATGTTAGGACGTATCTTTTGGATGGTGCGATTGATGGTAGCGAAACGAATGGAATTATTTGCAATCCCAAGTTGGAATTAGAGAGTTCTCGTTTTACTTTTGATTTAGTACCTCTTAGTTATTGAGAGTGTTGATGTAATCGTAGGAGAGAATTGGTTGTTGAGACATAAGGTTAAGATGGTATGCCACGAGAAGGTAGTTAAAATGCCTTGGTAATTTGGAGAGTGCTTAAGGTTCGTGGAGAAAATGAACTAAAGAGGATACGGGGTCTCGTAGGAGTACCAAGGAAGATGAGTTAAGATTATGTGATATCTCTGTAGTATGTGAGCCCTCCTAAGTGTTCCTAAGGAATTAGTAGGCTTTACCCCTCGTCGTAGACTAGAAATAGGCATTTCGTATGGAATTGTACAAGGAGCGACGCCCCGATTTGCGAAGGCTCGTGTGTTTTGACGTCTTTTAGAAAGGGCAAGAGGTGTGGAATAATTGCAGGAGTTACAATGGTGAGGGTTGGTCTCGAACATGGTAAACTTGTTGTGGGAAGCGTTCTGTATTTTCTTGGTAGGAAGAAATGTGGGTAGTTTGGAATGTGCATAGATTATCTCGAGAATAGTGAGATAGAAAATCCGTATGTGATGTCACCAATGGAGAGTGCACGGGGATGACGTAACCAAGACTGTTTTTAGGATGCGTAATGGACACGTTGAAGTTTATGGCTATGCCTTTTGGGTTAACCAATGCAACATGCGGTTTTATAGAGTTAATGGAGCCGGGTGTGCATGCGTATATAGAAAGCTAGTTTAACGTATATATAACAGACGATATTTTTAACCGGAACCAAAGTCAAGGAGGAGTACGAGTCGCACTGTTGAAGATGATTGTGGAGTCACTGAAGGAAGAGAAGATGTACGTGAAGTCTTCCAACAACGTGGAAGCAGAGCAAAAGAGGAAGCTATTAGATGTGGCAAGGAAAATAAATGAGGTAATGAGCCAATCTTGGCATTGCCGGAAGGAGCAGATGATTTCGTAGTATATTATGACGCGAAGCAAGGATTTGGAAGCATGCTTGGAAAAGGGAGAAGGTGATTGCTTGTACGTCGCGACAACTGAAGGTTCTTATGAAGGATTGCATGGCTAACGTGGTAGGTTTTGCCTTATAATGCTAGAGGCATTAGTCAACAGAGACATGAGAGTATCTATAGGATCATGAATGTCTCCAACACACTTTCAATCGGAAGGATTGAACATGAGGCAAAGGTGATGGATGGATGTCATTTAGTGAGTTTGATTTTGAGGTCAAGTACCATCTAGGAAAGGCTATAATGTAGGATGTGTTACGTGAAGTAGGAAAAGGAAGTAATAGCCAGAATGAGTTCGAGATAGATGTACGACGATCCGATCTAGGTTTGAGAAAAGGATGTTGGTGGCATAAGATAAGATATCCAAAGCAAAGAACGCGTCAACATAAGATGTTGCGTGGCTTGGACCAACGAGTGTGAAAAGAGATGGAGAGTGGTTCATATTGGTTAGACAAGGTTCGGACCTCCATTTAGAGAGATGTAAGGACCTTGGCTATTGAAGAGGCGTATACGACAAAGTATTCTATCCATCCTAGAGCGGATACGATGTTGTGTAGTTTTAGGTTAACTAATCGATGGCTAAGTATGAAGAAGGATATAGCTAGTTGCGGTAGTAAGTATTTAGCGTATTTGGAAGTGGAATTTGAGTATCAAGGGTCTTCAAGATTGTTGCTACAACCTGAGTTACCCGAGTAGAAGTAAGAAAGGATAACTAAGGATATTGTTGTCAAGTTACCAAGTGTGAGTAGTGGATACGATGCGATTTGGGTGTAATCAATAGACTGACTAAGTCACCCCATTCCTAGCTATGCTTAGGACAAGTATGGTAGATTTTAGAGGTAATTGGAATACTCACTTTCGTAAGATGAATTTTTCCCTAAGGTGGGGATTATCATTCGAGTATGGATGTGCTTCATTTGAAGCATGGTATGGAAAGGAATGTAGGTTACCATTTTATGGGCCATAACTAGAGAGAGTGAGTGAAAAGATCGAATTTTGGTACAAGAAAACAACCAACAAGAAGATGGTATAATACAGGAATAGCTTGAGGAGCCAAATTGTCGAAAGAGTTAGTTGATGAGTAGTGAAGAAACTTTTGAATTAATGCTGGTAGGTTATGGGTGGTTGAAGGTCTCACCTTGGAGAGGTGTTGTACGTTTGGAAAGAAAGACAAGTTAGAACTGAGTTATGTAGGACCATTTGAGATCCTTGGATGGATTGGGCCTATAGTTCGGTTGAGAATTTCTGTCTTATGAGCTGAGTATCGGAAATTGGATTGGGAGGTGCTGAAAGTTTGAGTAAACCTGAATTTGCGTGGATTCTTTAGATACATTGAGCTTTGTAACATCTTACATCTTAATTTCAAGACAGTTCTTGTTTGATGAGGTGCGGGGTTAAGATATAAAACACGTTGTTACAACAACTTAAGGGGTTTGATGAGTTTTCTCTATGACGAGTGAGGTTCATGTAGTGGGATGCTTCTTTTCGTTTGGGGTTGTCGTGTTGCTAATTGAACCCTTGTGGGGGTAAGCAAAGTCATTAGCAGTTGGATTCGGATTGTGGAAGTTAGTCGAGATTAAGGTTGACAAGACTCTTTGTTTTATCAAGGAACCGTTGATGTTGTGGACCGAGAGGTCATGAGTAAAAGCGTAGTATGATGGCATCAGAGAAAGTTCGTTGGGATTCGATGCGTGGTCTTGAGCTTACTTGGGAATGCAAGGATCAAATGAGGTCTAAGTGTCCTTAGTTGTGTGTTGATAGTGCTAATGCCTCGAGTAGTTAAATCTCGGGATGAGATTTTCACAAGGTGGGGATACTGTGACAACTGTGGCTTGAGCAGGTTGGTCAAACCGTAGTGTTGACCTAAATATCTGTTCTATAAGTATGGTTTATGGGTATACGTGTTTATATGTGTTTGTGTGGGATATGTGAGATTTGATAATCAATCCATTGAGCGTGATCGTCTCATTTGGATTAGATTTGTGTTGGATTTTATGGAGTTCATTTCGTTCACTTTTAGTGACAAGGAAATGAGTTTGGTGATTGAAGCGGTTTCGCGTTAATTGTGTAAGTAATTTTACGTATATGTATTTATGTGTTAGTAATATTAGGATGGGATTAAGTTTTAGTGGTAAGGATATGAAAGAAATGAAATTTCTATTTTTGGAATGTTAGGTTTAATAAAAATGAAAAGTTAAATATTTTTAAAGGTCTAGTAAATTGCGTTTACGCAAAAAGATATGCTCAAATAAGCTTAGGTTTTTATAAAAACTTAAGGTAAAGCAAATAATTAAGTAATTAATAAATAAATAAATAAAATATATTTTTTTATACATGAATAGTAAAAAAATGAATTTTAGAGGAAAAAGAAAGAAAAAAGGAATTTTAAAAGGAAACAAATACTAATTAGATCTTATCTATAATTAATTGAGGGCCTATAAATACAAAATAAAATCTCAAACCCTCCCCCCCCCTTGGTATAACCGGTCGAACAAAGAGAAAAGAGGAGAAAAAAATTAAGGTTTTTGCTTTTGTGAAGAAATCAAGCTCTAAGGTAAGTTTTAATTAATCCTTATTAGTTATTAATCATTAATTCATGTAATAATTATTATGATGGAATTAGGGTTTTGTAAAATCAATAAATTAATGATATAATAATCATGTAATAATGATTAGGGTTTAATTAGAAGCTTATGGATGTAATTGGTTAAACTTAATTCGCGTTAGAATTTGGTTTGGATTGAGGCAGAATTAGGGTTGTGTTGTTCGGTAATTATCTCAATGATGGTAATAGCTTTTGTCAAGTTTTCGGTACCTATAATGTAGATCAAAGAGTCTAGTTTTCAGAACATCCAGCCTCGAAGGTTTATGAGGTCGGGAAGTCATTCAAACGTTGGTTACAAAAAACGTTTTCAAAGCATAAAATACGGGTCAGATTTAGGTCAGATTACGAGGTACAAAACCCCCACTTAAAATTCGAATTAGGATTATCCCTTTCACAGAAGTCAAGTTCTATGTGTCTATTAAGCTTCCATAAATTTTTAGCCTCTGATTTGTTGTCTAAGTATTGTTTTTTGGGTCATAATTTTTAGTGTGCAATCAGATCCAAATTGGGACTGTTTTGAAGTTCGATTTTATTTGAGATGGTTACATATATAATTAATACTTGGGAATCTCATGGTAGTTAGTAAACACATAAGGGATCATGTGTGATTTTTGGTATGAATTATAAGAGTCATTAAGTAAGGGTTTTAGGTTCGTAAACTCACACTAAAATTATGTAGTTTTGATTAAAACGGAGTTGTCTAATGTAATGTGTTAATGAAGCGGTTAAGGTTGGGCATGGTGTCGGGGTGACCCATAATGGGAGATTAAACCCCTAGAGACATCCATCATATGATTGTTACATGTGCATTAAGCTTTTGGCTTAGTAGCGTGTAACATTAGTTATTTTGTTGTTAGATTTGTGCTAGTTGTTTGTGAAGCTTTTTGTTGGAATCTTTTGGAAAGCTAAGCAAAGGTGAGTTTCATAGCCCCTTTTTCTCATGTTATTTTGGGGTGAAAATGATGCTTGTCTTGTTGTCGTGTTAAAATGTTTTTAAGCTTGCTGTGGTTATGTGTATTAGATCGTGGGTACGTTCCGTCCCGTTGTGTTACGATATGATATGTTTGGTATTATGGATCTCAATATGCAAAACGAGGTGTGACGGTGGTAAGACTGCGTGAGCTAATATGAGGCCATGTATCGCACATATGTAGCTGATATGATTGTGGATCATAGGCACGTTCCGTCCCGTTGTTGTTAATTGTTGTCATGAATTGTTTTGGTAATTGCAATAGCTAATTGAAAGTTTATTTTGGATATTGTTGTATGTCGTAAACCTATGATTCTCGCTCAGCTTTATGTTGACGTTTTAAGCATCATTTTCAGGTGAGCTTAATGGTGCTAAGATAGAGAGAAGTGGCTAGAAGAGACCGTAGGATGCTTGGAGTTTATTTATGCTTTATGTTTGAGTAAATGCGTTTGCATGAATTGTTTGGATTATGTTTTTGCATGTCATTTATTGACGAGACCTCTTTCTCATTAATAAAGACACCATTAGGTTTTGGGTATTGTTATGATACTTTGTGTCTTTGCTTTACTTTAGTTTTCATTTTAGTATTATCTATATAGACACCATGTGTTGTGATGATACCCATTCTTGTTTACGCCTTGCGTTTCAACCTTGGCGGGGTATGACACATACATTTCTGCTATAATTCATTGAACACATATTAAGTTACAAACTTTTTTATGGTGTACACATCATGATATGGCTATAGGTCCTACTCAATTCAAAACATCAAAAGGTTTTAGTTCCTGTATAAAGATATAGCAAAAAACACATTTGTTATAGCTTTGATAACGACAAACTAATCTAAGCAAAACAAAAAAAGGTACTAGTAAAGCATTGTGTAAAAAAAATTGTTTAATCTTAAACACTAAAAGGCATTATAAGAAGTATTTCCTAAAATGGTGGCCTATGGAATATGTACATAGTTAGTTCACTTGATAGTTCTGGGATTATTTTGTAATTAATCAATAGTGTAGGGTAGATAGTAAAAACATTTGAAAGGTAGTTAACCGCCTTTATATTCTGTTTCATTTCTCTTTGTACTGTAACTATTCCATTTCAATACAATCATTTTCCCCCAAATTCTCTTTATTGCTTCCGTGTTCATATGGTATCAGAGCGCATAATCTCTGATTGCGTTCTTGATTAACTAATCAATTCTTAACGATTTTCATCACTTTGATTAAGTGATTGTTCTTATAAATCGTTTAGTTGATTAAATCGATTGATTGATTGCTTGTTTGTGAATTAGGGATTGAAATTGAATGTTTAAAATTAGGGTTTGATTGAGGGTGACGATGGCTGGTCCTAGTAACAGTTCTAATGCTGGTACTCCATTAAATCAGGATGTTAATACGATCAATGATCCTTTGTATATTGCTAATTCTGATCATCTCGGTATGGTTTCGACTACTACACCTTTCAATGGGGTTAATTTCCATAGTTAGAGTAGAATTATTAAGATGGCTTTAGGGGCAAAATTAAAATTAGGGTTCATTGATGGTACCTGTTTGAAACCACTAATTCAGGATGCTAATTACCAAAGGTGGATCAGGTGTAACTATATGGTTACTTGTTGGTTATTGAACTCCATGATTACTGAATTGTCTGATGCTTTTCTTTATGCTGATTCTGCTTATGAATTGTGGAAATAGATTTGTGAGAGGTATGGTCAAAGTAATGGACCACTAATTTATCAGATTGAAAGGGAACTTAGCGATGTTGTTCAAGGTAATCTCTCTATATCAGCTTATTTCAATAAGATGAAAAGGTTTTGGGATGAGTTATATAATTTGAATGGTATGCCTGTTTGTACTTGTGGAAAAATGAATACTTGCACTTGTGGAATTCTTGATAAGGTTCTTGAAATGGAAAGTAGATCCAAGCTTATGCAGTTCTTAATGAAGCTAAATGATGACTTTGAGTCTGTGAGAAGTCAAATATTGTCTATGGATCCTTTACCTAATGTGAATAAGGCATACTATATTGTCCAGCAAGTTGAAAAACAAAAATAGGTTACAACTACTTTTCATGAACCAACTACATTCTATACTAAGAATGATCAGTATAACAAGAAAGAAAACAAGGGAAGTAACAGGAATGATAAGAGGTTTTGAATCAATTGTCAATAAGATGGTCATAATAGTGATCAATATTTTGAGAAGATTGGTTATCTTGACTGGTATAAAGGAAAGAAGAATAACAAAAAGAGTTTTAGGGTGGCTGCCAATGTATCTGGTGAGTTTGATAAGGGAATGAATCAAGACACTCCTTTTGATATGGAGTTTGAGAATGGAATTAATGTGGGGCGTAATGTTGAGTTAGATTAAAGGATAGTTGCTGCAATGTGCCAAGAAGTCATGAAGATGTTCAAGAGCAAAAATGTGGCAAATGAAGCTTCTACTTCATATCATACAGGTATCAAATTTTGTGGATATTCTTATGCCTTAAATTGTCATTATAGCATAAGTATGAAGTTTAGCTGGGTAGTAGATACTGGAGCTTCTGATCATATGTCACAAAACCTTAGTCTATTTTGCTCCATAAGAGTTCTTTTGCAACCAATTAAGATTCATTTGCCTGATGGGACTCAAAAGGAGGTAACAATGGTTGGGAATGTCAAATTAACAGACAGTTTGACATTATATAATGTGTTTTATGTTCCTGATTTCAAATTTAATCTTCTATCTGTTAGAAGATAATTAAATACTCAGAACATGGCTGCTCTCTTCTTTCCTAATTGGTTTCTTTTCTAGGACCTTTCAACTGATAAGGTTGTGGCTTTTAGAAAAGGAATCAACCATCTTTACACCTGAAATTCTTCTTCATCACTCCCAGCTTCTTTCAAACTCCCTTGTAATCTTTCTGAATTTTAGAAGTACTTATTTGTAAATAAGTGCTCTAGTACTAGTTTTAACGTAGCACAGTCCGAACTTTCAAAGTTTCATGACAGAATGGGTCATACTTCTTTGTTGAAAATGATCAGTGATTGTAAATCTCTTGATGTTTCTGATTTATTTTGTGAAACTTGTATGATTGCAAAGAATCATAGACTTCTTTTTAACAGAAGTACAACTGTTAGTTCTTTTCCTTTTGAGCTTTTACATGTTGATCTATGGGGTCCCTATAAAACTCCTGCTTTAAATGGTGCTCAATATTTTTACACAATTATGGATGACAAAACCAAAACCACTTGGACTTATTTGTTACATACTAAGGACCAAGTGTTTGGTATTTTGTCTTTCTTTGTGTCTTATGTACTCAATCATTTTCAAACCAAGCAAAAGATTTTTAGATCTACTAATGGGACAGAGATTTTGAATAAGGAGTGTTTGGCTTTTCTACAATCTCATGGCATTCTTCATCAAAGATCTATGGTGTATACTCCACAACAAAATAGAGTTGTGGAAAGGAAACACATGCATTTATTGGATACTGCAAGAGCTTTGAAACTTCATGCTAACCTGCCAGCTAGTTTTTTATAGGGGGGAGGGAGTTGTATCCTGACTTCTACATATCTCATCAACAAGATGCATATGAAAATTTTGCCTTAGAGAACTCCTTTTGAGGCTTTATATGGAACTTCACCTACCTATGATTCTATCAAAGTAATAGGTTGTTTGTGTTATGCCACTGTTACTGCTCCTTATAAGGATAAATTTCTCCTAGAGGCGTTCCATTTGTTTTTATAGGTTATCCACCAAATCAAAAAGGGTACATGTTATATGATTTAGCCAAGAAGACCGTGTTTTGTAGTAGAGGTGTGATTTTCAAAGAGACCATGTTCCCTTTTAAACAAGAGATTCATACTTCTACTTCTCCTATTCATCATACTACACCCTTTTCTACACCTTTATACACTACTGGTGATGATGTCACACCTGATACTATGCTAGGACAAGATTCACAACCTGAATCAAACACGCTTGAAACAAACATACCTGAACAAAACACACCACTGTTTGATAATGAACCATAAATGATGATTGATCCTGTTCCTCTTGTCTTTGATCAAGTTCATGAATCTACTTCTTCTGGCACTACAACTAAAAATACTCAAGTCCCTTTAAGGAGATCTCAAAGAAATACTTCAACTCTTGTTTGGTTGAAGGATTTTTGTGTTGCCCAAACACACTGCTTCTAATGTTTCTAAGCGTAATAAACAACCTTTATACCCATTATTTAAAGAAGGAGATTTTCAACATTTATGTGCTTCTCATGTTGCTTTCTTAGCTCAAGTATTTGATGGCACTGAACCCACTTCTTACCAACAAGCTTGTCAGTCTCCTCAGTGGGTTGAAGCTATGGAAAATGAGCTTAATGCACTTGAGCAAAACCATACTTGGAAATTAACTACATTATCTGCAAATTGCAAGGCTATTTCTTTTAAATGGGTATATAAGATCAAGTATTATCAAGATGGCAGTGTGGAAAGGTTTAAAGCAAGACTAGTTATTAGAGGCTTTAGTCAAAAAGAATGGACAGACTATAAGCATACATTTTCTCCAGTAGCCAAACTTGCTACTGTCAGAGTACTTATTGCTATTGCTACTACCAAAGGATGACCCTTACATCAATTAGATGTCAATAATGCTTTCCTACATGGGCATATTGATGAAGAGATTTACATGAAACCTCCAGATGGATATTCTAAAGCTATGCCAGGACAAGTTTGCAAACTCAAGAAGTCCTTATATGTATTGAAACAGGCTTCTAGACAATGGAATTATGAATTTTCAAAATTTTATAGTTCATCTTGGTTTTGTACAGTCTAAGCATGATTACTCAATGTTTGTGAAGCACAATGGAGATGAATTCACTGTGGCATTATTCTATGTTGATGATGTTTTATTGACTGGCAATTCACCAACAGTGATTAGTCAAACAAAGGCTGTCTTGGATGCAAAATTCACTATCAAAGACTTGGGATTGGCAAAGTATTTCTTGGTAATTGAAATAGCTTCTTTAACTCAGGGTACTTATCTCACTCAGAGAAAGTATATTCTTGATTTACTTCATGATGTTGGTTTAACTGCTTCAAAACTAAGGGTGTGCACGGTTCGGTTTGGGTCGATTTTTGGCAAAAACCAAAACTAAAATCGAATGTTCAGTTTTTTGCATAACCATAACCGAAACCATTCGGTTCTTCTCGGTTTGGTTTTTTGGTTTTCACTCGGTTTTCGGTTCGGTTTCTGGGTTTTTTCGGTTAACCGTTTGAACTTGGGCAAGTTTGGCCCAACAATTGTTTTTTCTTTTATCTGTTGAAACGAGTTGTGCAACAGTTGTAGTAAAGTACTAGTAGTTGCATCAAATTATGGTGTGAACATAACAATAACAAGTAGCAGCAACATGTATGTGTTTAGTTTCACTATATATCAGTAGCAATATCAAGTTTCATTATGAAAGTAGGATACTAGTTTCATTATGGAAGTAGGATATTTGTTTCATTATGGAAGTAGGATATAGTTTCAATATATAACAGTAGAAAGTTTTATATAAAAGTAGGAATTAATAACAATAGCAAGTTTCATATAGAAGTAGAAATTCGTTTTAATATATAAGAGTAGCAAGTTTCGATATGTAGCTACATGTAGTAGTAGTTCAAGCTTTGATATGTAAACTCAATATAATAGTACCATCGTAGTAGTAGTTGCAGCAAATTTTTTTATAATGTAACCCCACTTTTGACGTTTGGTTTTAATGTAACACTACGTAAATATAGAAAGAGTAATTTAGTAATTAGTAACACTAATATAAATTAAATATATATTATTATAAATGAAATTTGTTCGGTTCGGTTCGGTTTTTATGGTTCGGTTTTTATGTCAAACCCGAAACCGAACCGAAAGTTCGGTTATTTGAAAAATAAAAAACCAAACCATCGGTTTTTAGTTCGATTCTGTTATTTTGGTTCGGTTTTTCTGGTTTTCGGTTCGGTTTTGGTTTTTTCGGTTTTTCTTGCTCACCCCTATTCAAAACCAATCAATTCTCCTTTGCCTCCTAAGTTAAAGCTTACTCTTGGAAAAGGACCTTCCATGTCTGCACCAGATAAGTATAGGAGATTGGTTGGCAGATTATTGTACTTGACCATGACAAGACCTGGCATTTCTTATGATGTTCAGCATTTGAGTCAGTTTGTTTCTTGTCCAATTGATTCTCACATGCAGGCTGCAATTCAACTTCTCAAATACCTTAAAGGAACTATTTCAAAGGGGGTCTTTTATCCTGTTTAGCCTTTGCTAACGGTCACAGGTTTCTCTGATGCGGACTGGGCATCTTGTCTGATGACAAGAAATTCCTTGACTGGCTATTGCATTTTTCTAGGGCATTCATTGGTTTCCTGGAAGACTAAGAAACAAGCAACAGTTTCAAGGTCCTTCACTGAAGCAGAGTATAGGAGCATGACAACTACCACTTGTGAATTAATTTGGCTTACTTATCTTCTGAAAGATTTACATATTCCAGTCAAGGTCCTTATTAAATTTTTTTGTGACAACAAAGTTGCTCAACAGATTGCAGCTAATCCTTGTTATCATGATAGAACCAAACATCTTGACATTGAATGTCATTTCACAAGAGACAAAGTACAAAAAGGTTTTCTTCAAACCGCATACATTCCTACTCATTTGCAGTTAGCTGACATTATGACAAAAGCTTTACATGGTCCTCAGCATTCCTTTTTATCTCACAAGTTAGGACTTTCAGAGTCTCCAACTTGAGGGGGGGATATGGAATATGTACATAGTTAGTTCAGTTGATAGTTCAGAGATTATTTTGTAATTAATCAATAGTGTAGGGTAGATAGTGAAAACATTTGAAAGGTAGTTAACCGCCTTTATATTTTGTTTCATTTCTCTTTGTACCGTAACCATACCATTTCAATACAATCATTCCAAATTCTCTCATTTGCTTCGGTATTCATATGGCCTCTAACTTATTCCCAAATTATAACATTTTTATATTGTGGTGTAACGAGTAGTACGTTATATAAATCTAGTTAAAAATGTTAGTGTAAATTAGTTTTCGATCAAACTGTCAATATCAATAAGGATTTTAACACTTTTTTTTTTGGTAAATAGGATTTTAACACTTCTTTTTTGGTAAAGAGGATTTTTACACTTTTGGACTTAATTTGCGTAGATGACATTATTATGTTTACTTCATGTACGTTCATGCCAAAACAACAAACATGAGAATACGGATAGGCAACGGCCTGGCAGCACTCGGTGGTGAGAATAGACCTATACCGTAAAATATAGATTTTGGGCAAAGTGAATAAACTTTGTATGCAGCAGGCGATTTATTCACTTTTTGTATTCAGGCATTAGCTAAGTTAACTTTTACTAGTAATCATCAAGACAAAAACATTAATAGCAATCATAGCTTGTTTTACATAAAATCCATATGCACTATATAGAGTGCATAATCCTTATTTTGCGTTTTCCGCATAACGGAAATCGCGTACAAACACAAGCTACTTTCACAACTTATGAAAGACAAACTCAAAAGGAGTAGTACCAGCAGAAGCAAGACGTCTAACCCCCTTGTCTACAACAACACTAACATTATAACAAACAAATGGAGGAGGACCACCACAAAATGCGGGGCAATGTTGAAGCATGTAACTATGCACCTTCGGGTTCGTTGGCTTAGGATAATTCACAACCTGAAAACACGTAATATCTTCCTCAAAAGGCCCACCAGTTGTAATCAAGTTTGAAGGTGCCTTTGCTGCTTCAGCATCAAGGATTGTCCAAAATGTCGATTTTTCACACGCACCCTTGAAGTATCCGGAATCAATAGCAAGAACACGTGATGTTTTAAGATATTTTTCTGTTTTAAGCATAGTGAACATGAACTCACCACCAGATTCATCGTTGGGATCCTGAACCACGTCGAATGGGCAAACTTTTTTCTTATTAATTGTATCGGTTAACTTGATCGCGCCACCTTTGCCCGAGACTGGACCAATGTGGTATCGAACGTCATTCAATACTTTTTTCCCGGTAGCATCTTTTACTACTTCGTCGGCAGCAGATGCGGTGGTAATGAAGAGAAAGAGCAGAACATAAGATAGTGAAGGGTTCATGTTGTATAAATGTTTAGATATGGGTTTTAGACAAGTTATAACATTTAGGTGTTGATATTTATAGGCTCGGCCGTACATCGTATTTCCATATTTGGGAAAACTTATGTTAATGCATTTTTACTATAGAGTAGTTTTTTTAGGCGGGGCCCGTTTGTTACTCGGTTTTTAATGGGTTGGTACTAAAAGAATCTTTTAAACAATTGGTAGGTATATTTCTACACCTCTTACACTCCGGTTTCAAAAATATGACGAATCAAAAGTATTTTTTTTTTATTGAAAGATGATATTTTGCACTTAAATGTACAAACCGTTAAAGCAATATGTATATACATTACAACCGTTTAATGCACGCAGTAAAGTGTATCAATCAAAAAGTTAAGTGTCGAAATCAATTTTTTTTATTTGATGCTTTTTTTTCAACCACATATTACTTATTCTTTTTATTGTTTTTTTTTATTTCAAGTATTGAATAAACTTGTCAATAATTTATCTTTTCTCTCTTCTTTTAATCAAAACATATATTAAATTTAATTTAAATCTTAATTCTAAATTGATATGCAAACTAAACGGACCCTAAATAAAAAGAAAAATCACATGCTTTGTGACATTTTATTTTTGTCTCAGACTAGTAATTATCAAATTCACTGTAAAGAGCTCACAGGCTTCAAGTACCGACATGATATGGTTAGGGACGTTCTTTTTTATATGTGCAGGCGTGCCGGGATCTCCGCCAAGAAAGAGGCACCTGTGAATTTCTTGACTGACCCATCCGATGGAAGATCCACACTTAGACCGGCTGACGTTTTGGTTTTTGGTTGGGTTGGAGGGAAACATGCATATGTTGATCTGACCGGGGTTTCTCCTCTCGTGGGGTTGAGCAGTTGGGGTTTTACAGTGGGTCAGGCTGCTTTGAAATCCGCCTCGTGCAAAGTGGCAAAACACGAGAAAGCATGCATTGAAAATCAACACGTGTTTATTTCTTTCGCATTTGATACATTTGGTTTCCTTGCACCTGAGGCGGTGGAGCTACTTACCAGAGTTCAACGTGTTATGAACACTAATGTCATGACACCTAGATCCACAAACGCTGTGTTTAATAGAATTGGCTTCGCAATACAAAAAAGGCTAGCGGCGCAGCTTGTTGCTCGTTTGCCTTCTCCTACTATGTAAATAATAATTAGATGATTTTATAAATAAGTACTTTTAATGGAAAAAATATATCAATAAACAAACGTGTTATTTGAGTTATAACTTTATGCAAAGACCACGACGACCACTCGATCGATGTTTTTTAGTTGACGGGCGGACCTACGTACTCCATGATGAAGTTTGGAATGTTTTTGTATGATAAAATAAAATCCTACCGTATAATATTTTGGATATTTGTTTTTTGCAAGAATTGATGAAATATATTTTATAAAATATTAGTAGTAACTCGTATATGATGTGTTAGTTTTATAAAAAGAAATTAAACAATCATTATTTAAAAAAGGCTAATAAAAGAATCACAAGCAAGTTACAATGAATTTCCATTAACAGTCGGCACCACTCGGTGAGAAATGAGAATAGTTTTATACGCAAAACAAAGATTCACGTTATAAGCATAGAGGTGATAGGAGACATTAATAGCAAAGAAACAAATCATACAGGTAAATAATATTAGGTAATAAGCTAAGTGAATGTTTTTATATCAACTGATACACTCTAGAGAAAAATGTAACCATGTAAGGACTCCAATATTTACGATTACAAGTACAACTTATGATTACCACTTGAGATAAAATCGTTAAGAAAAATTAATACCAAAGTGTTTACGGCCATATATAATACAGTCGCATCACTATGTACTTAGCCGGTTAGCCTCATCTTATCCATCGGGATTCATGGACCCGGCCGAATTCAAACTACAAGAGAATTGAGCCATAAAAGAATTAGGATCCCACCACAAAGATAAGTTCCATCATTGTATTGCTTTTCATCATATGTTTGTCCAGTTTCTTTCGGTTTGCCACGAAAGAATCGCTCAATGGCACGTGAGAATGGGACCTCTGTATATTTCACAAGATAGTGTTTGGACACCAAATGAGTAATCAAGAACAAGTTGGTCTAAGGTGAAATACAAACAACATTTTTTTTTCCTTTATCCTTGTGGGCAAGGGCACCAATATCCATTTTATTGTGAAATTTCTCTAATATGCATATTTACCGTTTAAATCATGCTCAATTACTCATTATATTGTTTTACCTAATAGGCAAATTCTGAAAAATAAAACTACATTAATTAGAAAGTCACTCAAACACAAGCATAGCTTGTTTTACATAAGAATCCAGGCGGACTCATACATCGTGATCCTTATTTTACGTCTCACACATGACCGAAATCACATACTTATACTAACATAAAGTTACTTTCGCGACTTATAGAACACAAACTCAAGAGGAGTGGTACCATTAGAAGCAGACGCCTAACCCCTTTTTTGACATAAACACTCACGTTATAGCAAGGAAGTTGAGGACCAAAGTCATAGGAAACGCTGACTCGGCCGCGTTTTGTGTTTTGGATCATTCGTACCCAAACGCGGTACGATCGCAATTCGGAACGCTCGGGATCGCGATCTGGATCGCTATATTTGGCGTTCCCAATGCACATCAATCAGCGTACCGAAGTATATTGGTACGACGTACTGAAGTCTATTGGTATGACGTACCAAAGTGATTTGGTACCTGAAGTCTATTGGTATGACGTACCAAAGTGATTTGGTACGGCGTACCAAAGTGATTTGGTACGGCTAGCTTTAACCATGAGTTTAATTTAGATATTAACATAACTTTCAATATCCGCGTACCGGTCAACGAAGGTCAACGGTTTGATTTTTGTGGTGTTTTCCGGTGGACTGTTGTTATGAAGAAGGGAAAAGGGTGAAACGGCTTAAAGACAGAAAGATAGGAGACGTAGGTCAACTAATAAGTTACATAATTTGTTTTTCTGTGTTTTGTCTGGCCAACTAATAAAATATAAGTAGGCTAGTTATTCAATTTGACCCAATAATATTAATTTGATGTTAATTACTAGCGGGTTTTCTCAAATATATAACTAAATTACAAAATTTGCGTATAAAGTACATAATTAAGATTATTAAATATAATGATAAATTAATAAAAGTTTGTAAATTTAATATATATAAACCTATTAAAACTTATATAAATGTAAGTATAATATGGTACATCGTACCAAATTATATGGTACATCGAACCAAAGCGAACTGGGGCGTCCCGAAATGAGTCTACCCCCTTTCGTACCTAATTTTAAGGATCCCGCGAACCGCGTACCCGTTTCGTGATTCCGTACCGAAACGTACCGCGTTTCATGTGACATTGTTGAGGACCATCGCCACAATTTGAGGGACAATGTTGAAGCATGTAACTAGGCATCTTTGGGTTCGTTGGCTTAGGATAATCCACAAGCTGAAAACACGTAGTTTCATCCTCCATTCACCCACCAGTTGTAATCAAGTTCAAAGGTGGCTTTGTTTCAGTATCAAGGATCGTTCAAAATGTCGACTTTTCACATGGACCACCCTTGGGATATCCCGAACTAACACCAAGGATCCATAATGTTTTAAGATATTTTTCGCTTTTACTATCTATAATGAGGGTGAACTCGAACTGGCTACCTGGCTCATCGTTGGGGTTCTAAACCACGTCGAATGGACATACTTTTTTATTATTAATAGTATTGGTTAACTTAATAAGGCCACCTTTACCCGAGACTGGACCAATGTGGGAAGTGACGTCATTCAAGACTTTTTCCCAGTAGAGTCTTTTACTGTTTCTTGATTGGCGGCAAATACAGTCGTAATCAAGAGAAGGAAGACAACATAATAGAGTAGTGATGGATTCATGGTGTAGAATTTTTTTGATTAGGGTTAAGATAAGTTATAGCTTGGTATTTATAGACTCGGTTGTTGGGATTTAACAAACTAGGTATCCAAGTTAGCTGCGAGTACGCAGCGGAATAGATATAGTTTTAGCACAAAGATTAACACATAATAAAAAGGGAAGTAAACTAACCTTTAAGCCTTAGATCCTGAAACGAATTAGCGATTAAATTATCGCCTCTACGGTTACTCATACAAAAACGTCAACCAAGTATGCCAAGTTGTCTAGCCTTGACTTCACGAACCACACACCACGTGTTGTATAATCGAACCAAACACACCACTTGAGCTTGAAGCCAAAACCAAGTAAACCGAATAACCTTGTACCGAAAATCGCCAAACCCTAATTAGGGTTTACTCTAATTCGGTGAACCGAAACATAAAACAATCTGAAACCCTAAGTTTGGGTTTATGTGTTCGCCGAGCAAGGTAACACCAAACAAACACCTCGTGCTAATCTTGAATCGTCAAAACAAGTAGAAACAAGAAAACTAAAAACCTTAAAGGTTTTGGATCGAATTTGGTTTTGAGAAGAGAACCAAAAATCCTAAAAGGGGTTTTAGGGTTTTCGGTTAAGGTTTTGGGAAAAGAGGGGAGCACCGAAAATCTCAAGGTGATTTTTAGGGATTTGTAAGTTGTAGAATGAATTGAGAATGAGGTGTTGGGGTTGTGTTTATATAGGCGCAAGCCCAAACCCTAATTCTTGCACAACAAGGAAACTATTGTTTCCTTTTCCCCCTCCTTTAACCCTACAACCGAACAAACACCCCCTTCTAGAACCCTTAGGGGATTCAGCCAACAATGGGCTCCCCGGGGTTCAGATTTTATCCGGTTTAGTCCCTTGGTTTTTGTATTTAAACTATTCATTAAACTAGTTAAACAATTAACGCAAATTAACGACTATTTAAATTATATCGTGAAGTAAAACATACTCTCCATATTCTAACGTGTGTGCCCCCAATATGCTCACGTATTTCTAATGTATTTAACGCGGATCCAACTACCATATTCCAATAGCTCCCACTTGGAAGTTGGAGTAGCAGATTGCATCAATACTAATAATTGGCAACGTCTAGCAACACATACAATTACCTTTAAATTAGAAATACTTGAGATAAAGTTTCAGGAACAATCTCAGCTTATAATGGTTATGTATTACTTGCCATTATCATCCCTTTGTTCAGATACCGTTAAACCATGGATATGGATCCTAACTCATTCCATATAGTTTAACAATTTAGTTTCTCGTTATAGAAATAATTCAGATATACCAAATGTAATCAAGAATCATCTTGGATTACCCTTTGGGTACGGCCATACAATTATCTGATTAATTCTGGAGAGGGCCCATGGTATCTTTCTGCACATATCAAGTGGAGGAACAAATTCTTTGTTGACTACAAGTGTTGTGGATGCTGCTTCACATCACTTCCAAGAATAGCCTTTATAACTACCTTATTCAGGATAGCGTTTGACTTATAATCAAAAAGTGATATCCACACATGCAGAACTTGTTTGTATCACATTCCAAGGATGACTTATTACCAATTTTAGACAACTTACTCATGACAAGACCAAAAAAGTAAATGTACGAAAGTTGGAGGTGTCAATTATTCAACCCCATTGAATAACATATGAGTTTGGTGGGAACCATCCATATATTCAGAGAATATAACCAACACTCACATTTGTTTTATGTAACAATATTCTCATATTGTTAACCGGTAATGAACATATTTAGAATGATAAAATCATTCAAGGATTAAACATGCAAATATAGGATAACAATTATTATATGTATGAATGACAAATACCACGTATCTTCATTCATCAGAAAGTAAAAATTATCTTACAATCCCAATTATCCAAATACTAAAAAACAGATATGCATGAGACTAATTAGCAAGTAGAAGTCCAGTGTTTCCAACATTCTCAACTCTTCCTTTACAAGACAGCTAAATAGTCATCTGTGTAAATTTTCCGAATACTTGTTTCAAATTCACAAATTGTGAAAGATTTGAATAGTATGATGAGTGTCGTATGTCTATTTGCATACTATTGCAAGTATCATAGTATGGAAATGTGACAATACCTTTAATGAGGTATTATAACGTCACCAACATACTTATCTCAGACATTCCATCCTTTACAGTTTTCTTAAATGTAAAGCATTCTTATTCTTTAATGTGTAGTGCAACAATGCTCTTAGCTGAGCATATCTAGTTAGCAGATTTATCATAAATGATGAAAATCCTACTTTAACAAGGATGATTAATTCTTCTAGCATCATGTGTACTCCAAACAACACTAGCCTTATATAATTTATAAACATGTTTTTAACAATATATCTAAATCACTCACAATTAGATTAGTGTAAGATGTCAGACTCTATATACTCTCAATTAGATACTATTGTTGTTAGCTCATCTTGCTCTTGTGCAAAAGTAACAACCAGTCTCATATATAATATAATATATATACATGATGAATCCTTAGTTAAAAACATAAGGTTTCCATCTATGTAACAAATTATCTCAAGTGAAATATACCATTTAATACTTGCTTCAATAATATATTGCATTGTGTTTGACTTAATTACCGCATATGTTTATTTTAATAAACATTTATTCCAAAGTCGTTTGTTTTATTCCTTAAATTCTCAAGTGAAATTTCATTCCAACCTCAAGGATTAACTTCTATCTTAGATGGAATGGTAACTTCAATATGTTCCACAACATATGAATTTTAAGGAAAAAACATAGTGCTCCCACTTGATGTCAGATGTACTCAGGAGTTATCTTAATTTAATCAAAAATCATACTCCCTCCGTCCCTAAATAAGTGTCCACTATTGACTTTCGAAGTCATTATTCTTCAACTTTGACCTTAAATTATTTTATTTGTGTTATATAATACTTGATGAAAATCATATCAATGAAAATACATTTATAACTCAATTCATTCATGTATTTTGCATCAAGTATTATATAACACAATCAAAATAATTTGAGGTCAAAATTGAAGAATAATGACTCTAAAAGTCAATAGTGGAAACTTATTTAGGGATGAAGGGAGTATTATAATTAAACTTAAGATCTCAGCTCCTAGATGCATGATCTAATCCACACTTGGATTCTTTAATCTTGTATACTTTATAAAGATTATTTTAAACTCATAACCTTTTTCGATTACACACCGTCCTCGCAAAAGTAATCATAAAATGAAGGGGAGGGGGAAAAGAGTTTATAAAATTTAATTGCCACTTTTTCAATATATAGACTCATAACCCTTTTGATTACACGTCTCTCGCAAAGGTAATCATTAATAAAAGAGTTATGATCCTTAATTCGCCATATGTCAGATTCAAGAAAACCTGTATGACAATTAGTTATCTTTATATAATTAATGCGTGTAGAAAAGAAAGATTCAATCATAGTCAATTGCTTAAGTAAGATTAAAACCTCTTATCATCAGTCAGTCATTAATATGTATACAATTTAGTCCTTATGAGACTTTCTTCAAAAGAAACTCATTATAACCTCACAGTTTAACTGTTTGGTGAAAGATCAATCAAGCTCAAAACATTGGTTGTTCTTTTAAGGACTACATCTTTTCATTTATAATTCTAAGACATTTATCAGATTCAAAACGTGATAATTTATCTTATTAGTTAGCAGGTTTATTATGACCCTTTAACTCATATTCCTCATCATTGATATTAAAATATCACTCCATTGAGGACGTATCCTTGCGAATTTATGAATGAGAGTAACATTATACTTTGGTTCGACATTTTCATGTTAAACCTTAGTATGACATCAGCAAGTGAATTCAGAAGGTTATGTATTTTGTTCTTGAATGTCTCCAAGATTTTAAATGCTCCCACTTACTTTTGTAAGTAGAGATACTTCTCTAAATACTAAGTATTTAAGCAACAATAAATTGTTCTTAATTGGGATAACAAAATACATTTTACAATTCCCATCTCTAGCTTGTTAATAATATGATTCATAAGATATTAATAAATTTCATAACTTTAATTAAGACATAATAGAATTTATCCCAATCTGTAAATAGAGAATGTCTTGAATACCTTCTAGGTTGAAACTATATTGAGTGTATCTATGATACACGTAAAATTTTAACCTTGATCGATTTGGAGGTAGAGCCATTTAAGTTATCAGAAATCAAACAATATGAATATAGTTTGTTTCAACACATTAGATATACCATAACAATGTGGTATTCTATGAGTATTAGAATTGTGAGACTACATCAAAATTCCTTAGATAACTTAATTCTCTTTGGATCAAAAACTTGTCAATTAGGTCGAACCAAATTGAATACAAAGTATTTTAAAACCAAGTGCATGTTATAACGTATATGTCTTTGAATAGTACAAATACTCTATGTTAATGTGTTTCAAAAAAACAGAACATGTCAAGTATACGTTATGAGTCATTGAATAATTCAAGGACCTTATTGCATATGTGTTAATCATGAAGACATAACAATCTTACTACTTACTTTATGTTATGAGTCATTGATTAATTCAAGGACTTTATAATTATGTGTTAACAAGCAAACATAATTATATTAACTAAAGTAATTATGAACGCAAACTCTGGAATTCAATAGTAATTTCAAGTTAATTTCGTACTTCATAATTATGATTATATAATTAACCATAATTATATTGACTAAAACATGTAGTCAATTAGATGAAGTAGCTAAATATTATATCTTGACATTTAAATGTAATAGGGCAACAAACATCTTCTGTGTTTAAGTCTTAGTAGATTTATTAGCTTTCTTACCTTGAGGTCAAAAGAAACCAATAATCATATTGTTATATCTTGTTCTTTGCACACACTTAAGATTTCTCCTACTTGTGTACGGGACAACATTATCTAATGTAGAAAAACAATACAACAAGCGCTCGATTGTATAAACAATATGACAGTGTCATAGATATTACAAGTAGATTTCGAACCATAACGTTTGATAAGGAATTGTGAATTATTATTCTATAAATAACGTTTTGGAAAGCAACATGGGAAAGGCAACGGGTTATCTATAAAATAAAATGCAATTTTTCTTAAACTACGGTCGTTCATATTCAGAAAGTAATGAATTATTTCAAAGCAAGCTAGAAATAATATTGGTAACTAACAAGGAGATAAAGCTTGTAGCTCCCACTGAAATTTACAACATTACATGAATGTCTTTTCAGTAATAAAACACAAAGCTCCCATTGGATTTGTCAACATTGTAAATGTTAGATCACCAGTAGAAAGCAAATAGCGATTTATTTACTTTTCTACTCTCTGAAAATGCCAACAAGTAGCGATGTACTTAGGTATTGAACAGAGTATATGAAGTTCTACTTATGTAGATGAGGGACTAGCCATTCATGCTCTCATTTAACTTGAATTTTAGCATGTAATTCCTCATTTGTCGTCTGCATAGCCACAAGGGTATTTAGCACTTTAAGAAATAACGCGAGTCCAAAAAAATATACCTAGAAGACCTGCTAGCAATTTTCTTTACTCATTGCTATTTAAACTCATACATCGTGACAAGTGCAAGATGTTATTTATTTTGGTAGCTATAGACAAAAAGTTCTCTAGTTACACAAAATATTTTATCTTTCAATTATTTCACAACCAAAAAGGGTAATGAAAGACTATAAGTGAGTTTAGGTATAATTGATAAAAATTCAATTATAACCCTATCTTATTCTTGTCTACCAATGAGAAGAGATAGGAGTAAGTCTCACTCTTCTTACCAGGAAAAAAGACTATGTTTGTCTTCTATGAGAAAACAAACTTTTGTTTACGAATTATGTTGCAATAACACAATTAATCAGAACATAGAAAGTTCAATTTTAGTATTTTCGATAATTAAATTCTTAAAAGAATTAACTACCCAATTAATTACTAATAAAGACTAAGATCCAACTTGACCTCCCACTTATGACCAGAGGTCTGACCAGTGAGTAATAAGTAGGACAAGATGTAAGCGACGAGCGTTAATTGCATTTGATGCAACTCTTAGATTTATCAGACTTGTCATAACATTAGTAATCATATAATAATGTCATGAGCATGTTTAGTTCTCATCTTATGCCTCAAGTCCGAGGTCTGACCAGGTAACCGGATTTAAGTCCACCAAGCAGGAACGCGCAAAAATAGTTAGAGGTCTGACCAGTGAACCAAATTTGCCATGGGTTGGAATGACCCTAAGGTCTGACCAAAGAGGCCAAGCCAAATGCACGTGTTCTTGGTTGGCTGGCATTGACTTAAAATTTACATAGGGGTATACACATAAAAGTGTCAAAGGCGTGTACAAAGAGGCATGCAAAACAACTTTGTAGCACAAGTAAAGAAAACGTTTTGTTAACTTTTTTTTAAACCTTTTATATGACATTGTAGTGATCATTTAGGTTCTCGGTAACTCCATTCGAACGCACAAAGAAGCGGAAAAACAGGTTAGCGCGAAGCTTATTAAAAACCTGAATTCTTTATGAATGTCCACCTTAAACTTCTCTTATAGTTTGTTCTAGTGGATGAGTCGTACTTCCTATAGATCCATAATGTCCAGTTTTTAAATCAAGAAAACAAGTTTCATATTTTAATGTCTAGTTAATTTTCTCAAAAACAAGTTTTACACGAAACAAATAGCCGGTCACATTGAACATCTTATTCAGGCGTGTAATTACTAGATCATATTTACATCATCTTTCACTATAAGTATTAGTCCGTATTTTATTTGTTTAGGCGTGTAACAAGGAATCAAGTAAACAAATAAGCACATTAAACATACTAAAACTAAAGATGACATTAGTAAACAAGTAAACATGTAAAATCCGAGTTCTATTGCGAGTCATCCCCAATTGGAGAACCATAAGACCCTCACTAGATTTTCATCTATGTGCCTAGATCGCCTCATTCATCACAAGAAGTGATTGAGTGGGTCTTATGGCCGAAAAAAGGAAACAAATATCAAACTAAATATTTAAAAGATCTAGTTTCCAAAAATAAAAGATTTTATTACCATAAATAAAAATCAAGATCTTTTAAATATATAGTGTGATTTACTTTCCAAAATAATCATTGATCAAAAAGGAAACAAATCTACTAAATTAACAATTTAATTTTAATTCTTTTTTAACCTATATTAACAACTAATAATTTTCAAGATCTAGATCTACCATATTTGATTAATTATGGCAAGGATTTGCATAATCGTTGCCATATTTTACTAGTAAAACAAAAATAAAAGACTAACGCAACATATCAAGCATATGAATTAAATCTAGGCGTGTACAATTCAAGACATGATATAATTCAAAACGTGTAACCCTAATGCCAAAACGAGTTGGCTCTGATACCACTGTTGGGATTTAACAAACTAGGTAACCAAGTTAGCTACGAGTACGCAGCGAAATGGATCTAGTTTTAGCACAAAGATTTTTTTTTTTTGGGTAAAGGGTTTCCCTGGTAAATATATTAATTCAAAAAGGCGTTTAACTACAAAAAGGTGTACATGAATTCCGACACCCCAACCTATTACATGGGCAACGACATGAGATTGGCAAACCAAACTCATGAACAAGCTTAAAAAAGCTACTAACCAAAATCACTAAATAAGAATGGCACAATCACTCTTATTACTACCAAAGAAAGGAGTAAAAACAACTTTCTAACGTAAAGCCATCGAGATGGAAACATAAGCTCTTGAAAAAAACTACTCGACAATAGCTAAATATAAATTATGTGTTAACTATTAAGCAAAAGCATTGTCCCTTCAGTTTAGTTTAGCAGCATCTTCCACATAGCCTGCACGGCTTACTTCCGCTTGATTCTAACCAATAGACATCATGTAATAAAATGATCCCTAACCAATATACGAACCAACCCCACAGCTGGACCAATTCGACATCATCAACTGAGCCAAGATCGCTTGCAGCTGCAATTACTTCCATGATCAACGCACATCATAGAAGATATGCACGAACCCGTCATCACCACCTCCAACGACCACGAACCACAGCACCATCAGCCCATTCTTACCCATTATATCCTTAATATTTCGACCATTTCAAACACTATAACGCTGTAAGAAACACATTACCCCTGTCTCCTAAACCACAACCTAACATCAGCCTAATAACATCATCCAAACACCCTTATTGCAGCTCCAAAAAAAGCTCCAAATACAGCAGCTTACTAGCGGCTTTTTGCAGCTTTTTAACAGCTTTACAGCAGCTAATTAAACATCAACTTAAAAGGAAATTCAGTAACAATTAAGGTTATCGTTTTCAGCTGATACTACATTTACATAGGTGTTGTACACAGCCCACGACTAACAACCAACTCCAACAATAATGCTCCATTTATATGATGATAAATTAGCATCATAACCGCCACCATTTATACCATTTAAGGAGCATTGCAACATCTATAAGCAGCCATTCTGCAGTATCGCAACCCCATTCATAATCACTCATTAGTAATAAAAGAATGGGCATCCATGCCCTCACCAACAACGAGTGAAACTCCCACATCAAAAGTATAAGTATCAGATTGTTATACAGGTTCAACAAGAGTTGTAGAGCCCCAAATACTATCTATGTAAATGATACCAGCTGAATGGAACCCTCCATAGATGAAGACTTCAGGGTTGAACCCATTCGCCCAGTTTTGCATACATTAACAGCATAATTAATGCCCACGTTCACCAACATTAACCTTGTCTAAATTGCACCTGAAATAGCAGCTATTGCTGCTAAGATCATCCTCCTTAGGAGGACACACGACCTCAACATCAACTTCATCCATGGCATTACCCGTTTAATTTATAATACCAGCTAATCATACTCCCTCGTGTCAAACATAACACTTCTCACAACCTTTCTATGAGAAGCATCTTTTCCAACAATCTTCCCATTGAAGTTATTAAACTTCGCGGCGAGACCACTAAGCAATGAACCCGACACCTTTTCTACATATCCATTCCTATGCTTTTACCCTTATTCTTAGTTAGAGAACCCCTCTTTAACGCTTTCAAACCCATAATCCAACAGCGAACATACAACACATAATAATTTTTGGTACATACGCCGTATGGTTTTAGCACAAAGATTAACACATAATAAAAAGGGAAGTAAACTAACCTTTAAGCCTTAGATCCTGAAACGAATTAGCGATTAAATTATCGCCTCTACGGTTGCTCACACAAACACGTCAACCAAGTATGCCAAGTTGTCTAGCCTTGACTTCACGAACTAAACACCACGTGTTGTATAATCAAACCAAACACACCACTTGAGCTTGAACCAAAAACCAAGTAAACCGAATAACCTTGTACCAAAAATCTTCAAACCCTAATTAGGGTTTACTCTAATTCGGTGAACCGAAACATAAAACAAACTGAAACCCTAAGTTTGGGTTTATGTGTTTGCCGAGCAAGGTAACACCAAACAAACACCTCGTGTTAATCTTGAATCGTCGAAACAAGGGGAAACAAGAAAATCAAAAACCTTAAAGGTTTTGGATCAAATTTGGTTTGAGAGGAGAACCGAAAATCCTAAAAGGGGTTTTGGGTTTTCGGTTAAGGTTTTAGGAAAAGAGGGGAGTACCGAAAATCTCTAGGTGATTTTAGGTATTTGTAAATTGTAGAATGAATTGAGAATGATGTGTAGGGGTTGTGTTTATATAGGCACAAGCCCAAAACCTAATTCTTGTACAACAAGGAGACTATTGTTTCCTTTTCCCCCTCATTTAACCCTACAACCAAACACACACCCCCTTCTAGAACCCTTAGGGGATTCGACCAACAATGGACTCCCCGGGGTTCGGGTTTTGTCCGGTTTAGTCCCTTGGGTTTTGTATTTAAACTATTCATTAAACTAGTTAAACAATTAACGCAAATTAACGACTATTTAAATTATATCGTGAAGTAAAACATACTCTTCGTATTCTAACGTGTGTGCCCCCAATAGGCTCACGTATTTCTAATGTATATAACGCGGATCCAACTACCATATTCCAACATCGGTCTTGCATCAAATTTCCATTTTGGGAAGGACTAATAGTAATGCATTTTAGGATAAAAATTTAAGATCAAACACAAAATATAAACAAAATCTGATTTTGATAAGCTTTGGTGACATGTTTTTCTTTTTGGCTTAGACTAGTACTAGTCGTCATCAAATCTAAGAAAGCTAAGCGTGATATTGTTCTTCCTATAGCTTTATGCACGGACTAAAACCACTCGATGATTTCAGTAGAGGAGCGGACCTATTGTCCTACAGCCATATGATGCGAAACCAATATAGAAGTTTGTATTAATTTGGTATAAAGGTAAAATGTAATTTATCGATATTTGGTTTATTTTAAAAGTGTTGGTGATGTATATATTTTACATAGAAAGATTCGAAAATACAACCATGTAAGGCATTAGGCCATTGGACCAAGGCACTTAGTTGCGTGGCACGCCCGATTTTAAGTGTAATTTTTTTCTCGAAAAATGTCTTCTTTTATATATTCCCGAATCCCGGATTGAGTGTTACTTCCTTTATTCATGGTAGAGCTTTTCTTTTCACAAAAATTCTTTATAACGTTAAAAAAAAGATTGTTCAAAACCTTTTCCAGAAAACCTTTTGCAAAAAGATATACAGGTGGCACCATTTCCATGATGGGAACACCACTATCATCCTAAGGGTTTTCTTGGAAACTTGTTTCTTTTTTTGGTAAATGGTTTCCTCGGTAAATCTTATTACTCTAAAAAAACAGTTAAGTACAAAGGATGAGGGTGATTCCCACATCTCCACCTGTTACATAGACAAAACTACTTCCTTAAAAGGAAGGTACACAAAGTGACTAGACTACAAAAGAAACAAGAAAAACTATTTCTTCTTACGACCTCGAACTGTGATATCAAAATTATCGCATATGTCATGAATCTTGTCAGGAATATCTTGTCCTTCATACATATCATTGTCGTATGGGTCGAAATCATAGTCACCATTCATATAAGATTCATTTCATTGTTCCAACAGAATATTATTACTATAGCCATCCTTCTTTGAAGCTAGAAAATTTGCCATATCGTTATCGGTTGATGCAACTTCATCCTCACTATTATGATCACCCGAATAATCAACTTTTTTTCAAAGGTTTACCCTCATCGTCCTCAAGGGTAACCTTCCCCTCAATAATAAGTCTCTCCATTTTATCTATTTTTTCAACCATAGGGATATTACTAGTACTACTAGATTCCACATTCCCCGATAAGAACCCACTATTATTAGCCTTTCTACTAGTTAGATTTGGAGACCCATCATTTATACCCAAATTAACATTATTTTCAACCGAATTTAGCACATCAAATGGGTTTGAATTACTAACCTCTATTGTAGGCTCTACATCTTTTTTTTTCACCATTAGTATTGACATTGTTCTTTCTAGCAACCTGTTGATACACTTGTTTGACTGGTTTTTATCATACTTTAGGACCAACCGGAACACCTCTAGGAGTTTGACTAGGCTTTTTCATGTTATTCACCACATCTGAATCTTTATTATTAGGACATTCATCCAGAACATGCCCGAAAACCTTACAACATGCACATCTAGGAGGTTTCCATTCATACTCAACACGAACATTACACGTATAGAACCCCTCCTCAGTAAGTTTAGGCATAGCCACCACAATAGTATCTTTCAACTCTACATCATCCTGAACCTCAATCATTACTCCAGCATAACTTGACCTACCCCATGATTGGATGCATATGTCAGACGTATAAGAGTTAATCATCAAAGGGGTACCAAGCTTAGTAGCAATGGCACTCAAACCATCCTCACTAAATGCAGTCACAAGTACACTATGGAGTTTAACCCACACCGAAACATTACCCCACATCTTCTTTCAATAAGTTCACATTCGGATACCATTTTTTTAAAATAAGTGGATTATTACGAATAAACCATGGACCATATTCAAGCATTGCATCCAAACCATTCACAGAGCTAAACTGGAAGGAGAATATCCCGATAGACGAGTTAAGCATTGATTTTACCAGTTCATATTTACCCCAAGTGTTCCTAACATAGTTAGCAACAACGGGATAAGCCACACGATTTCCCAAAAAGAATCCATATACCGTATTAGCAAACCGTGCACTAATAGCTCTAATAGACTCCACCGAAACAACCACATCAATATCGTTTCCCCCCTGAGTAAATAAAGTGCGAAAATTCATAGCCTTCCTACCCAGCCCAACAGTAAATAAATTAGCATAAGAAGTACATGGTTTCGGGTTAACAGTAGGGCTAGTCGGTGTCTACCCCACATTCACATCCTCAGTATTCACGATAGCATCCACAGGCTCATCCACAGCAGACGAGGATACCACGATCGTATCCTTTTCTGCAATGTTAGACGATCTTTGTTGTTTTTCCTTTACACCTCTCTCTCCTCCGCTCCCCTTCTGACTCAAAAAACCACGCGCTATACCTAATACATACATACCCTAACAATATACCAGTAGCAAACCACTTATAACCACGTAATCCCACTCAAACAATCACGTCCAATAATTCCAAATCGACCCATAAACCCTAAAGTTTGAAGGACGTTAGCAACAGCAATCCCTAATTCAAGCATAAAAATCATTAATCCTCTACTAACCAATTAAATTAATAAGCCTAAAGAAAGTCGGTTAGTGAGATCCAATTTAATAAAGAAGCAACCGATTCGTTATTGATTAATTCACATTGAATTCACCAATCTTTAGCACTTGAGACAAATGAGTAAACAATTAATATCAAGCAATAATAAAGATTGAAGAAAAGACGAAGTATAATTGAACCGATTTAGGGATAACTTTTTTCTCCACTGTCGCCACTTTGAGAGAGGGATTTTTCCTTTTACTACAACTTTTGGTCTTGGAAACTTGCTTCATTAGAGCTATGATAGGGTAATTGTTAGTACAAAATTCGTGTCGGGTTTGGCAAGGTGTTGAAGTCCTTTGTTGGGCCGGGCCTCTAAATGACTTGAGTGTTTAATCTTGTACTAGAGCAAGAGAAGTGATGTGATTTTCGACACAATTAAAAGTAAACCGTTAGCCTTACCATGGGGACGGACCCCACGATTAGACTCCGGCGTGAGAGTAAGTATTTATATTGTCAGAGTATATGCCAGAGAGAATAAGAATAACTGTGTACCTTTTGGGGTGTACTATGACCCCTATTTATAGGTGTCTAGTACTAGGGTTTCTTAGTATTTTGGTTGCTTTAGTAGTGGCCAGAGTGGGTCCCTTGTCGGGCAAGGTTCCGCGGTAATCGTGTGAACGACCACTGACGGATCGTCTATAACTGGATCTGCAGACGGATCGCTGGGTTCGGGCCGCGGCCAATGCGAGATTGGGTTTTACTACTACCCGTTATTGACAGGTTGGGCCCAAAAGCCCAAGTAATAGTGTGGCCCAAGCCCAGAGGCTTGGTACACCTAGTATACGTCATCAAGTCCCCCCCAGTCTAGTATGATATTGCCTGCGGATCATGTCCTACGTGCGGTGATCAATACTAGACTTTCGGCTACTTTATTTTCTTCTGGAGTCATCTATTTTATGCCGTGCCGCTTTTTTTTTTAAGGTTGGTGACGCTTCAGTGACGTGGAGCGTTGCTGTCCCTTTACCTTCTGACTGGTGACAGTTTTGACAATTTTTTACCAATTTCCTATGCGCTTTTCTACCGTTGATTAGGCAAGTGATATACACGTGGCGTCATCCAAGTATCGGTAGGAGTAAATATACCCAAAGTATAAATACCACCCTCATTTTTACTGTTTTTCTCTTCTCAAAATCTTTCCACCGCCATTGTTAATTTCTTTGAGCTTTTACTTCTTATTCCACGTTCGCGCGTTGTTTTCCTCGTTTTTATAGTTTTTCGAGATTCAGGTTAGCATCTATCTTCGTTTGTCTTCTTCAAAATGGCTAATAAACATTCCATTATGACCCGAGAGATGGTAGAAAGCTTTTGCAATAGTTATTATATTCCTGATGAAGTTCATCCTACCGCTCCGGGGCGGGATAGGACTATCACCCAATTTCCTGAGGGTAAAGTGGGTGTCTACACTAGGTTATTCGATTATTGTGGCTATAGGATTCCTTTTACCAAGTTTTTTGTAGCCGTTCTCAAACATTTCCGCATACACATTTCTCAACTATCCCCCTTCGGTGCTGCTCGTGTATCTCATTTTGAGGTTTTGACGCGCGTACTTAATCTCGCCCCATCGGTAGCCGTTTTTCGTGCGTTCTACACACGCATATATAGTGACGGATTGTTTTCGTTTGCAAAACGTTCCTTATCGGCTCCCTCTTGTCTCTCGAAACCCCCGGACTCTATTAAGAATTGGGCGGACCATTTTTTCTGGGTTGATTCTAAGGTATTCCCTATCTCCGTCCCTTTGTATATGGGAGGCGTGTTGGAGAAGGATCCGGCTCCCCATCTTACCGCTCGTCAAGAGCAGGCTGTTCAGGTCCTTTCTACTAACAAAGCTCCTTTCCGGCGGTATCCGGGTATCCGGAATGCTTCTTAGCTCTTATGGGTTTAAGTCCTTACTATCCATTTGGTGAAAAATACTTATCTAGCTTTTGAGGGACCTGATAGAACGGGTGGGTGAAAATACTTAGCCCTTGTGGGAATGCTCTTTTTTTATATATATTTTTTGTGTATGGTGTTTAGTCTTTTGGTATTTATTTTGCAGACATGGGTTTTCTTGACTATATCAGGACCGCTGACCCCCGGAAGGTACAAGCGATAGAAGTTCAGAAGGGGGAGGAGCAAGTGACGTTGTTTTGATAGTATAAAACATTGCTTTGTTATATTTATATTATATATTTTTTTTCCCCCCCCCCCCCCCCCTCTTTCCCTGGACCCTTGCTCCTGCTGCGGGCCACTCAAGGCAAGGGTTTCGTGGCTCCTGGCGCTGGTGTTGAGGTTCTTGTTTTCGCTTCTATTTGTTTTCTCAGCTGCATGCACTCGTTCGTGTTATGTCCCGTGTCTGAATGAAATTCGCTATATTTGCTCGGATCCCTTTTTTCCACCAGAGTTACCATTGGGGGTGGGGCTTTGAACTTTCCTTTTTCCAGAGCGAAAATTTCTTTTGGCGTTTTGGTGAGGAGTGAGAATCTATCTGGCCTACGATCCGGTCTTTGTTTATTTTTGAAGACTTTCTTGAAATTTGGTTTGTCCCCCCCCCTCTGACGGTTTCCATGATGAAGATGCTTTCCTTCGGCCATGACTGAGTGCAGCAACTTCCCCTTGTAGGAAAGACGTAGTCATTCTATACATTTCGTCCACAGATCTCGGGATTCTTTCATATAGACGCTTGATTAACCCAGGGTGAGTTATTCCGTGCATAAACCCGGAGATTCTCATGCACTCCGGAGCTCCTTCTACGTCTAGGACTTCTGCCTTATATCTTTCCATGAAGTCTTCCGTTGATTCTCCGTCTCTTTGCTTGATGTGATGTATCTCCACCGGATCCTTGATATGCTTTGTTTACTGAAGATTGTTTTCCCTAAACGCTGTCTTTAGATCTTCATAGCTATCGATGAATCTTTTGGGTAGCTTGTCAAACCAAACTCCTGGATTCCGGTGTAGGGTTGAGTTTGAACATGTAACACCATGTCGGCATGCCCAACTTCTGATTTTGCGGGTTCGATTGAAATAACTTTAAGTGATCCTCCGGATCTCCACTTCCATCGTACTGTCTTGACATGGCTGGGCATCCTAGTCCTCGGGAGACTAAAGTGCGGATCTAGAGGTGTGAATATTTGATTTCTTTCCTCCACATGTCCACGGTGGGAGAGATCATCTTCAATAAGTGTTTGATCTATGCCTTCTTGACTTTAGATTTCCAGTGTCCCCCTTCACTTATCTTCACTTCTGAGCTATTGCTAGTCGTTAGAGATGGTGTTCCCCTTTGTTGACGCCTTTTTGCTTCTACCTCAACTCTTTTTGCTTGGGGACTCCGTTGACGACTATCAGGACGTGCGGAGGTAGCTGGCTCCTTTCTTCCCAACCTATTAAACACGCTTCCTTCTTTCTGTGGCCGAAGCCGCGGTGAAGGGGATCTGCACTTCTTAAGCCTTTTGAAAACACTGGCGCTTATATAAATTTATTATGTGGGGTTATGAAAATGGGCTTCGAAGAAATACCTTGCCTCCCGTGCCTTCTTCTAGGTTCTGTTCGGGCAGTTGGTGTCTTGGATTCAGAGTAGTGCGATTCTTCACGGCTTTTAATTCCGGACTCTTCACCATAGATCAGTCGTGCTTTCACCGCGTTGAGTTTGTCTTTCTACTCTTTTTCTTTTTGCATCTTTTCGGCGATGAGCGGCAAGAGTTGGTGATAATTTTTGTCGCACATTTCCCTAAGAACCTCATCAGACATAGGTTCCTCAAGACCCTGGGGACCATTCCTTCCCCCTGTGTTCCTCACGGCGGACGTGAGATTGTTTGTGATTTGTTCGTGAGTGCTCATGGTGAGTTTTTTTAGAGTATCGTGGTTGCGTTCGGGTCTCACGGATGGCGCCACTTGTTAGTACAAAATTCGTGTCGGGTTTAGTAGTGTTAAAGTCCTTTGTCGGGTCGGGCCTCCAAATGACTTGAATGCCTGATTCTGTACTAGAGCAAGAGAAGTGGTGATTTTCTGCACAATTAAAAGTAAACCGTTAGCCTTACCGTGGGGACGGACCCCACGATTAGACTCCGGCGTGAGAGTAAGTATTCATATAGTCAGAGTATATGTCAGAGAGAATAAGAATAATTGTGTACATTTTGGGATGTATTGTGATCCCTATTTATATATATATCTAGTACTAGGGTTTCTTAGTATTTCGATTACTTTAGTAGTGGTCGGAGTGGGTCCCTTGTCGGGCAAGGGTCCGCGACAATCGTGTTGAGCGGATGCAGATGTTCTGCGGACGGATCGTCTTATAGGTGGATCCGCGGACGGATCGTCTATAAGTGGATCCGCGGACGGATCGCTAGGTTCGGGGCCGAAGCCCACGCGAAATTGGGCTTTACCATGGCCTGTTATTGATAGATTTAGCCAAAAAGCCCAAGTGATAATGTGGCCCAAGCCCAGAGACTTGGTACACCCATTATACGTCATCAATATAGGTTGCCAAAAATGAACACAATTGCTTTTCATATATATTATTATAAACTATCAAAGTAATTGCCACTATACCGTTGTGATGAGATTTCGTTAGCCCGACTGAGATAAAATTAAGTTTCAAGTAAAGCCAGTTATCATGCTCAAGCTTAAGTGTACTTGAGCTCCAGCTAGTTCAGTTCACATTCGATATATTATGCCATTCAACCTAAATCCGAAAGTGATCTCAAATAAAGAAGAATTGGTGGAAACTAACCTCTCAACAATTTCTAAGGCATATTCAATCCAAATATTGGGGACGTTTGAGAGACCATTCAACCACAGCTCAGCGTGACTGCATTGATAAGCTAAGACATGCCAGAGTCAGAATTACTTGACAGTGAGGGGTCAGTTCATAGTTAGTACTAAAAAAATTGTCTTTGTTTTTATCTTATAATATCCTGTCATAGAGAGTTTTCGCGATAGAAATGCATAATGGGCTGCATCTGCTTTTGTTTTATCTTAAATAGTTTTGATAAATAAAAGATTAAAGACAAAAAAATGTCCCCTTACTTGAATATTGTTTCGGGTTTTTTCGATTTCGGATTGAGCGGTTCGGCTCGGTTCGTCGGTTTCACGGTTTTTTTGAACACCCCTAATCTATGTTGTAAGAAAGTAAACAAGTAATATTGAGAGTTAAGATTAACATAGATCCATTATTTGTCATAAATCCAATGAATCAATCTCAATCATTTATTTTTTCAACAAAAATAAAAAAAACTCATTTTCCACCTCTTTTTTAAAAATAAAATATCTTACAAACGGTAAATCGTCACACGACAAAAAATACACCATCGCGACGAGTATTTTTTTATCTTTCAGTAGACGAGTGACACGATATACTTTCGAAGAACTTTTTTTCGATATTTTTTTTCAGTCACTAATTGCGAAAATCATATATGATTCGTATAACGAATCATATATGATTCGTATAACGAATCATATATGATTTGGGATTCCGACGAACTTTTTTTCAATTTTGTTTCAGTCACGAATTGCGAAAATCATATATGATTCGTATGACGAATCATATATGATTTCATAAAATCATATATGATTTCATAAATCGTATATGACATCATAAAATCGTATATGACTTCATAAATTATAAAAAAAATTCGTCAAAAGTACATAGTGTCGCCCCTCTATAGAAAGATAATTTAATTCTCGTCGCGATGATATGTTTTGTTTTGCGTAACGATTAACAGTGTGTGAGATATTTAATTTTTAAAAAAGAGGTGAAAAGTGGGTTTTTTTATTTTTGATGAAAAAAATGAGTGGTTAGGATTGGTTTATTGGGTCTATGACAAATATTTGGTCTATATTGAACTTTTTGCGTAATATTGATTGTGTACAAGTAGGTGTCTATGATAGTATGGTATAGAGGTTCTTTGAATTGTTGTGTTATATTGTTTTATAGAACATTGGCACGTCGGTTGGTATAGATTTTTCTTCAAACATGTTTACCTTTACATTGATATATTTGTTGTTAAAATGCTTTTTTTAAGGAAGATACGACTAGAAGAGAGTTGTGATTGTGGTGATTTCATATAATGGTTCAAGGGTTTGGGTTTGTGCATGACTTATCCATTTTCATTTGAGAGTTTTCTCTTAAGCTTGTGTACAAATTAACCCAAACACTCTGTCCAATGCTTGTTGTGGACTATTCTATAACGAGTAATGTATTAAACGAGGATATCAGCCCGCGCTCCGCTGCTGGACGATGGGTGGGCGTCGCTGTTGTTGATAGCAGAATGAACATATTTGCTTTCGTCGTTGTGTGGAAAGCAAACTGCATTTCTTTAGCATTGTTATCAAATCTGGACAATTTTTGGGTGCTTCGCAATTATATGGTAACTTTGTATAAATTCCAAAAATTTGGACTATTTTGTTACATGCCCCAAAAAAAAAAGTTAGCTAAACATTTTTCTCAATTTACGTATTTTGTTCAAGTAAACAAATACATGAAATACTAATTTGCATGACTTGGAAAATGAGATAATACTTGAAAGCTATTATAACAAATTCTGCTTTCACAACTTGTTTGAGGAAAAACTTTATTCATTAAGCAAGTGTACATGATAACATTGTTTTTCGATATAACAAAAACTAATACTTCTCCAAAAAGCATATGCACTGAATTTTCCCATCACTGAGGTAAGTTCTTTACATCAAACCTGTAAGTATTTTATCGCGGGACGGTTGGTGGGCGTCGTTGTTATTGATGTCGAAATGGGCCCCACGCTCCGCTGCAGGACGGTTGGTAGGTGTCATTTTGGATATTTTGCACATTCACAACCCACTCTGTCTAAGCCCCTCATTGAGTTCCTCATAGCTTCCTCACAGTTTCCGTGACCAGTGGAATCCTATGCAAACTATAGAAACCAAATGCTTGAACTTGAGTCACCTGTAAAAACATATAATCGAACATATAAGTTTCAGCGGGCAAAAAGACATATAGACGTGCAGGTGTAGTAGTGAATCATCCCACAAATCTGCATATTCTAAAAGTACACATATTTAGCAAACCAAAACAATAAAATTTAGATTCCTATATAAACTATGCTTAAATAAGAAAGTTGTTATAGGAACTGTAGCCGGTATTATATTGAGGATTTATCTTTATACTCTTATGATTTTACAATATCTCAAATGCCTTACGACCTGTCTGACCCGTTTCTTTTAGTTATAACTTGTAAGTTAACCCATTTGACCTATTAAACATAAAACAGTCCTAAAATATCTCGCTTGAAGGAAACAATGGATCTATACAAATTAATTTGGATCTATACACCTTAATTTGGATCTATACAAATTAAGTGTTAGACCCCTTAAAAAAATTTCATCTTTTTGGATCTAAATCAATCGTTTTTCAATTTGGATCATGATTTGTTTAAGGTTGTTGTTCTAAATCAATCGTTTTTCAATTTTTTCACCTTCCCAAACCCTAATTGATTTCCCAAGCCCTAATTTTTCATCGATTTTATGTCTTTTTTTTTTATAATCTTTTCTTTTTAAACCATATTTTAAAACCTTTGACCTTTCGGTTCGAGATTCGGCATTGTATAATCTCCGTTGCTTTGTTTTGATTGCTATTGGGGATTTCGATCATAGGACGATGGAGTTAGCTAAACTTTCTTCATTATATTTTTGTCATGAATTTTAGGATAAGTTTTCTGACTAAGGTGCTGATGGACGGTAGTGTAAACATTAATGGAACTGGGGTTGATGACTTTTTTCCTGATATGAGGTCCATAGCTGGCTAAAATAAAGGTTTGGCTTTGTTCGCTTTTATTAAGATCTTTGATGTTGATGTTTGGTTTACAATCTTTGTACTTTTTTGGGTATGCGGCCATTTTAAACTTCTTGCTTAATATTGCGAGATTTCAAAGACCTCCGTTGAATATAAATAAATGCAATAGTCTCATAGTAAGGGTGATCAAAGTGCCTCCTAAGGATTTTTTAAGGAGAGTGGGGAGAATGTATTCTCTAAATATTTTGCACATGTCGTTAATGCTTGTACGCGTCATGTTTCATAAATGAAGGAGGATTCACCGGCGATTGGGCTTGTGCAAAGGTATGCTAAATAAGACGAATATTTTAGCTTATGTGGTTAAGTCAAGGACTTCACTTCTTAAACAAAATTCTGGAACGTGGTGTTAGCTAATGAAGGTTTTGTTAATGTCTAAACTCAAATATATAGGAGGTTTTTTGGGTGATGAATGTGTTATTCACTGAAGAGGTGCAAGAGACGTTTAGGTCAAGGTGGGCATTGGTTTGGTGATGACTCAGTTACTTAAGCAGCAAGTCTTTCCTTGGTTGATGAAAGTGTTGCATGGATTGATATTGAGGGTATACTCACGTAAAGTAATGGTCCAAAACACCACCTTCTCTGTATTACTTCTTAAGTGTGGGGAATTGCGAGTATTTGCATGAACTAGATGATAGGTTACCTTCATAGTAAAAGAGTTTGTATCTATAGACTTTAGTTGAGGAACATTTATGATCGTATTTAAAGTCATTATCCAAGGGTAAAACTACTTGGATTAGGGCCTAAAGAAGTTTCTGGTTGGATGCCTGATTTTGAAGAAGATATTGATCAAGATAGTAAGTCAGATGCCCGAGCTGGTGTAACGAAGGTTCATTTGATGAAAATTGGAGGATTGTGATATTACTCCAAATGTAGAAGGAGAGGAGTGTCTTGAAGATGTGGCCGATACAATCTTTGAGAAAGAGCAAGCTCTGTTGAGGTGAATAAAAGGTTGTAATAGTGTACAGAAGGAAAATCGTTGGAGGACCCTTTCAATAATCTCATGATGTACTTGATAAGAAAAGAAGTGCCACTGTTGTCATTCCAATTTCTGATGATACCTTGAAATACCCCCCGGGCTTTACTCTAGAAACTGTGTGGATGCTCAAAAAAATGCTTCAAAAGTGTTGGATCTGGAGGGTGATAAACTTGGTCATAAGGTTCAAGACGTGGTGCAGGAATCAGTTAACGTTAGTGTAGTAACGCACCTCCTTAACAGACTATAAGAAATGATATGGAAGTTATAACATGCTCAATGTCACTTTAAAACATGTGGGACAGGCCACATTCTGGAGGATCAATCCTTAACTCATGGAGGAATTAATAAAATTGGGACAACAATGGGATTGACAATAGGAGGGATGCTTAACCAAAAATTGGCGACAATCTTTTAATTCTCAAGGAGCGAATGTGTAATCGATGGAATTTTTTGTCTCTTGAACATTCAAGGCCTTGCCAAAAGGCTAAATAATTGATTGGGTTTTGCGAGAGTTATGTGAAAAATACAGGTGAATTTTGTGTCCTTACAAAGAAACTAAATTGAGGATATTGAGCTTTTCAATATCAAACTATGTTGGGTTTAACTTTGATTCAGAATTTGTTCAAGTCCGTCGTTGGAAAATTGGGAGGTTTTCTTTGTATTTTGGGATTCTAGATTGTTTCTTAGTCCACTCATCGTATCTCAGATGCTTTGTGATTATAAGGGGAATGGGCGGCTAATGGTATGAAGTTAATCATTATTTCTGTTTATGCATCCTCAAGAGTTACGTGAAAAGAAGATGATATTGGGACTACTTGATTCTAGTTCTATATAATGCTGGGAATGGCGATGTTATCTCATATTTGGTGATTTTAATGAAGTGAGGAACGACAATGATGAAAGACACGGGTCTATTTTTAATGCTCATGGTGCTGATGCTTTCAACTTGTTTATTTCATCCGCTGGATTGGAGGAGGTCCCTCTAGACGGTTGCAAATTCACATGGTGTTATAAATCAGGATCGAAGATGAGCAAATATCTAGACCGCTTCTCCTTATTTCTGAAGGTTACTAAATTCATTGTCCTATACATTTAATCTTATACTTTGGACCATTACTTATCCGATCATAGACTATTTTAATGGCGTTGAGTCCATCGTGATTATGTGACTTGTCCCATTTTGTTTTTTCCATTATTGGTTTGAATTGGAAGGGTTCGATACTTTTGTGAAACAAACATGGAATGATGCTCATGTGACCGATTCGAATGCCATGATCTAATGTGTATGAAAAATTGAAGTAATAAAGAAGATTCGTATGTGTGGTTAATGCAATAAAGAAATCAAAAAGTCATAAGCTATGCTTAAGTGACTGGCCAAAAATTGATTTGCTATGGACTCATGGGGGAGGCTGTCGACTCTTATATACGCTAACGCGGGAGAGCTTTAAATCAATTAAGGACTTTGTCATATTGAAACGATGGTGTTGGCTCAAATAAGCGAAGATCAAATGGGTGATAGAAGGTGACGGAATTCTCACAGTATTATCACGGGGTTCTAAATAATATAAATGATAACAACTTGCATGTTCGTGGTATTTTGGTGGAAGGTAGATGGATCGAATCTCCTATTCTAGTAAAAGATGAGTTTCTCTCTTATTTTGCTAGTCGTTTTAATAAGCCTCCTGATTATCGTCTTCATATCGATTTGGACTTCCCGAATTAATTGAGCCTCGAACAACAAATGGTTTTGGAAATTGAGGTTACTCGAGAGGAGAATCAAGAAAGCGGGTTAGGATGGTGGGTTGATAAATCGCTGGACATGATGGTTTCACATGTTTTTTTTGTTTGGGTCGCTTCTATCGGTCGATATTGGACTTTTCTGGGAAAATGACGCTGATGAGAGGCGGTGGTATACTCTTCAATCATGGGCAATTTCTAAAAGGTAGCAATCATCGTTTTCACTCTAATCCCAAAGATCAAGTGGCTAAAATATTGAAAGATTTCAGACTATCACTTTGAATTGGAAGGGTTATACAAGATTATTGACCAAGATTTGGCTAACTGTTTGGTGGTTTTTTTGGAAGACTTTGTATAGATGTTCATCAGCTTTTGTGGCGAAACAGGCAGATTCTAGATGTCCATTCATTTGTTTAATGGTGTGATTGCAAGGGGGTTAGAGGAAAAAGAAGCATCGATGATATTAAGGTAGGGGATTTCAAAAAAGGCATTTGATTCGGTCAGTTGGGTGTACTTTGTGATTGAAGTTTAAAAAGGTTAGTATTTGGTGAGAGGGGTGTGTTGGATCAATAAATGGCTTAGCTCTTCCAGAGGTTTCGGTTATTGTGAATGGTTGTCATATAAGGTATTTAAGTTCCATAGTAGGCTCTTGCAAGGTGTTCCTCTTGGCAGTTCTTTGTTTCTTATGATCATGAGAGAGTCACATATTCTCGATGCAATAGTGTGGTGGGATGAGGGCTTATTTAGAGGTATTAAGGTTGGTTCTTCCTTCAAGTTTCTATATTTTCTTATGGGATGACGGGTTTTCATGGGTATTGGAGCAAAGCTAATATTGATATTGTACTGCGCGTGTTGGACTATTTTTATCACGCTTCGGGTTTAGGATAAACATGCTCAAAGTAAAACTCATGTGGATTTCGGTTTCTTGCGATACAAGTGGATCAAGCATCAAAGAAAATTGGATGTGCAATTCTATCAAGTGCCTTTTACGTAATTTTAGGGTCTCTCAAAAGTTGGCTGCCTATCCGTCTCGAATTCCAATCATGGAGGAGATTTTAAATAATATGTTTAACTCGTTTATCTACATGGAAGTTGAAGACCTTATCTAGCGGCCGGATGGACTAACTCTTTGAAATCTGGTCATAGGTTCGTGCCATATTTTCCATTATGTCCTATTATTCAAAGTTCCAGAGTAAGGTTCTTCTCAATATGGAATCCATAAGATGTCTTTTCTTTATTGGTATCGAGCATACGAGAAAGATGCCCCAATATGGGTTAATGGAATAAAGTTTTTGGCTTCTAAAGGAAAAGGGGGTCTTGAGTTTCGAGTTTCTACGGCTCTTAATAAAAGCTCTTTTATTCTAATGGGTTTAGGCGTATCTGCCTTATCATTTGTAATCTGCTTTATGGACCAAAATTATTAAAGGGATAAAATGGAGAAGCGGAAAGTTGGTAACATGTTCGAAGTCCACGATCGTCCTTATGGTTGGATATCGTCAAGGTGGTTCAAACATATTCAGAGGCAGGGGACTGAATTTGATGGGATTTTATTCACAAAAAGATGGCAACGGAGATTTGTACATTCGGTTCTGGAGAGACAATATAAAGGGGGACAAAAACACTTTCCAATCATGATTTCCCAGATGGTATGCATTGGAGACTCAAAAAATATTTCAGTGTCGTTGAAGTTTATTTTATGTGATCTTCTTTGACTCGATAATTATCTCTATCTTCTTTATCATACTATCTTCAAAATATTCATCTTTTAAGCTTTTTATTTAATTACTTACTTTAAATTAATTCACTAATTATTATTACTTACTCCTTTATTAATCACAATAATATATTCCCCCCCCCCACAAATATTAAACAAATGAATATATATATATTATTAGAATACAAATCTATTATAAATACACCCATTTCCTTTTTTTTATAGATATTGTTTCCCCCCCCCCCCCCCCACCCCCCCCCCCCCCCCTTTTGTTTTTTTTTTTTGTTTTTTTTATCCCCCCCCCCAAGGCGAGTTTACATTCGCTTCGGTTAGTAATCTACCCGAGACGCAACTCATGTACCAGTGGTCTCTTCCAAAACCCGTTGGTTATAGCCGTGCTATTTAAGTCAATATTCACGCTATGGAAGTTAAGTTGGACACTTGACTACTCGGTTGAACAGCTCTTAAAGAGGCATGGATATTAAGTCGATTCTATGTCCTTTATGCGGAAAAGATTGTGGTTATATAGCCATATTTTTTTTCTTGTCCACTATATCTAGAGAGATATTTCGCAAGGTTTTGCTTTGGTGGGAGATTAATGTCGTGATGGTTTCCTCTTATGATGAATGGTTAGATGGTTGTTGAGTATCCGTCTTCATTCTAAACATAAAGAGTTGTTCGAAGGCGTTTGTTATGTCTTGTGGTGGTACATTTGGAATTTCCATAACCAAGAGCATTTTTGGTTAGGCTTAGTCCGTCTAAGGCGCTTATATTGAGCGAGTAGTCACCCACGATTCCTTCGCATTTGGTGTAAATACATAGATGTAATAAGTCTTTTAGTTGGGTAGATTGACTTAAAACCGAATCATTGTTACTTGGATAATTTCTTGCTTCTTGTAGTATTTTGTTTCAATAAATCGCGTCAAAAAAAAAACATAAAACATAACCCACTTATAGGTAAAAGTATTAAATATGTGACATCTACTTAGCAAGTATCCTGTACTTACATAAAAGAAATTACATTTAACGACCATTTCACATCTTGTAGATAAATTAAAAGTACATTGTGCCAAAGAATCATCAGGAACAAAAAGATAAAATTTTCATTTTGTTTATCGATGATGACAACATGTGGTAAGGATGTTTAGATTACTGATATAAGTTGCTAAAATACATTATATAAGGAGTCATGGGATGAGGCTATATACATACTTGGCATAAAATGGCAGCAAGATAAACACCATGTATCCATCGAGGATAAGTTTCATGAAATGCTAGGCTCCAAAGCTGAACGTGTTTAACCATGAACTTGTACTGATTTTTCATGTCGTTTAATGGCCAGCCTGTGTATTATTTCCAAACAGCCTTCACAAATATCTACAAAACGCGCTACCACGTTCCAAAATGTACACAAACATTTATACACTCCCGCATTCTTACTGCTAGATCTGCCATTTGTACCTTCCGGTGCAGAAGTACTTTGCTGCTGATTAGATAGGAGGCACCTTAGAAGAGCTAACGGCTCAAGGGGTTTGGTTCTTTTCCAAATCAGCTTACTGTAAATGTAAAAAAAGCATTATTAATAAAGAGCACCTGAACCAAAATAAAATACAAATTCCATAGGACACCAAGTTTTCTCCCCTTGATACAATTTTATAGAGGTAACCAAATTGAGTCATTTCCGAATGAATGGGTCGATTAAGGTAATATTTTGAT